>VUQH01040299.1:0-14210 GCA_015106775.1 Etroplus canarensis
ACACACACACACACACACACACACACACACACACACACAGCTTTTGATGTTCTCTCCAAGCAGCTGAGTTGGTAAGTTTCTTCCAAAACTCTGTGGACTGTCATGTAACTGAATCAGCTCTTGAGTCACTGACATAACTGCAACAAGCTCAAGTGATATCAGCTCAGAGAGGGACAAACTGTTCAATGGGAGAGGAAAAGGGAGGGGAAAGAGTGAAGAATACAGTGAAACAATAAAAAAAATAGCATAGGTATAGACAGGCAATACATTAGATAGTAGGGAAAGGTTCAATATACAGATGTGGCAAGGAAATAGTGCCTCAAGCAGAGTAGAAAAGAGAAAAGAAATTTCAGCTTGTCTGTCATGTAATGATGGTTGTGACGTTGAAAAACCAGAAGAAAACCAGTGAAGCAATTCATGTGGGAAGCCAGCAGGGGATTTTGTCTGAGCCTTTTGCACTAGAGAGCACATCTTTAGGAAAACAGGGAAACTATGGGACATAGCGTGAATCTTTGCACATGCTGGACTCACTCTGTGAAAGTCCTCTTTGTCTGTTGACTCCATGTGGAACTCCATGTGGGAGCAGGCACATGTCATTTTACACTTACCCCAGGCCTGGAGAGGAGTTGGAAGTGAGACATACCAATTTGGAACTGCAAAATATTAGCTTGAAAGGAGAGGAAATTCATAAATAATATAACGTTGGCCAGCAGAGATTTTGGGTGCAAAAAATAAACATGGCCATTCATATCAGCTCATGAAAATTCACACCCACAGTTTGGTGCATTGGACTAATACCTGCTAAGACTGCAATGCTGCTCTTATTGCAACGTACAGATAAACACTGTAGGTTCAGTTGTACATGGCTGAGTGTGTTTATTTCTATTGAGCTCTCGGAGATGTGCTGATAGTAACTTATATCTATTATTTTTCAGGTGATGCAGATGTATTTTCTTTGTCTTTTAACTAAAACCACATACTAGAAATAAGATGATTCATCAGAACTCCCAAAACAGTCTGCTGTCTTCAGGTAATACCCAGTGCACTATTTCTCTCACAAATGAGACCTGACAGCACAATTCTGTACAATTTAGTATCTTGGCTGGGAAGGGAGAGAGTGGCAGGAGGGCTGGGGGTGAGAGAGAGAGAGAGAGAGAGAGAGAGAGAGAGAGAGAGAGAGAGAGAGAGAGAGAGAGAGAGAGAGTGTGTCCTGTTGGCCCGTCCTTTTGGCTATTTTCCCAGTCAAACGAGTGTGAGAGAGAGTGTAAAGGCAGCCAGAGCCTTCAGAGAGCCAAGCACTGTTTAAATGATGTTATCACAATACATTTGTTTCCACTCCATCTGTTTCACTTATGCATTTGCTTTCTCGTGCTCCTCATTTCTCACCCTGTTTTATTATTATTATTATTTTTCCTTTGCTGCATGTAACAATTAATATAATGCTGTTATGCAGTTATATGTGTTTGTATTTTGTGTAAGCACAGGCAGAAACCCTAAAGTGAGTATCAGGTGAGTAAAAAAAACAACAGCTTTGGGGTTATTACTGAAAAAAGTATCTTACTTGTTAGTTTGCACATGAAAGATCTCTGGTTCAAGCCCAGGCGGAGCACACAAACCCCTTTCAGAATGGGAAGTTTGCATAAGAAGGAGCAACTGGTGTAAAATCAGCATCAAATTACTGTTGTGGACCCACCCACTGTGGCGTCCACTTGGGGAAATACAAGGGAACAGCTAACAATACAATTTACTATTTTTCTTGTAAAAAGTAATGTATTCCACTAGTGGTTGCATTAATTTTGTATTAATAAACATTGTCTGAGATTCATTTCCAAGTAATTGCCAATTTAAACCTTATATCCACTTGTCAGCCTCATCCTAATATGAAGGGCATTCTCACAAAGGTAACAATAAAGTTGTAGTGACCGTAGTTCTAATGTGGAACAGGACAACATTTCCTCTATTGTACATGATGCTACAAGCTTGTTCATCTCTGCTTGTGCTGTTACAGTAGATGAAAACAAAGCTTTGGCTGCTAGGTTGCATTTAGCATACACTCAACTTGAGCACCCCTTTGGGTCTTGTCTGGCCTTGGGACAGTTTGCACTTTACTGCGAAATGTACAAAACTGCCATTTGTTTCCTATCTCTCAAATCAGCAGGACTGTTGTATCTATGCACTATAAAATTGGATGTTGAATGAAATTCTTTAAATATATATCAGTCCATTATGGAAATACTGGAAGAGCCTTTGTGACATGAATAACAACATAATTATTTAACTAGGGAACAAATTAATGTGTTGCAAAACTTTGTTCCAGACAATTCTGATGTATTACTTTGTAATACTTTACCCTGGTAATGACCTTAAAAAAGCTAACAGCAACAAACCACTAGTCTGATAGAACTGATGAAGGCTCCTTCTTAAGTGCTTAGGATTACCATGACCTGCATTACTGTGAATGTGCACATGTTCTGATTCAGATTCTGATTCTGATTCTCATGAGGTGAAATTTCATAATCAGCAGCACTTGAGGGCCTTTCCACAAAAATATCAAAGGTCAAGAAAAGTAATTCTGATGAGTCCATATTACTAGTGATGCCATTATTTTTCTAACTACAAAAGGAGTTGAGGGATAACTTGAGGTAGCAGGATAAGACAGAATTACACATTCTTTCAGGGCTAATTTTTAGTGTTGTATCACAATGCAACCCAGAAAACCTCTAGATGTAATCTGGCTGAGCCAATAGATTTCTTATTGATTATGATGGCTTTTGGATCTCTTTGCAATGACATAATACAATGTAAATAATTTCTGAAAAAATGTCTTAATAGAGAAAGGACAAGAAAATGGAGTTGCTGCACATTCGTAAGTAACTCCTACGAATTTGCTGAATTTGCTTCTTTGCCACACTACAGAGATCCTGTCTCTCTGTCTGTGGTTCTCCATAATCATGTCCTCTGTTTCTTTAAGTTGGGGTTACTTTAGCCAAGGCAAAGTCAAGCAGATGGAAGCGGGTGTGACAGAAAAAGCAAAGGGAGAGTAACACAGAAAGACAGAGATCACTCAAAGAGCTGTCAACAAGTCAATCAGCAGATAGAGACTGGTAGATTGGGACAGCGGGAGCAATGTTACTGTGTAATTTCCTTTTGTACCAGTCTTGTTTTGATAGGCAGTTTGTGGACTGAGTTAGTGGTTAAACACTGAGCTCAGTAATAACAACAGCTGATCCATTCAAATTACTAAGGAGTGCATTTGAGTAATTATAGACTTTTGAATAAAATCATTAAAACATGCATATATAGGATTTAAGTAAGAATATATTGATTTAAAAAACATAGATGCTTTTGTTTATGTTCCATCCTCTCACTCCTTCGACATGCCTGTGTGCTGAAGTTAAAGCATGTACTATGAGCAGGTATGAGTTTATGCCTTTGAGTCTGTGCACATCTATTCCTCTGCACTTGTGTCCAAGTGTGTGTGTGTGTGTGTGTGCATACATGTGTGCAGGTGTATTTGTATGTGTGAGAGTCTGTGTGTGTCCCTGTGTGTTTAGGTGTATGTGGTTTGAGCTTGCCAACCTGCAGAGAGATGCAGTCCTACAGGGTGCAGTCTCTGCCAGTACCGATTTATATCAATAGAGCCAGCTGAGCTGCAATGTCTGACCTTGGTTATGATTTAGTTAACCTGTGAGCAAACGTAATGTAATATAGCCTGCATTATAGTGCTATATTTTCTGCAGCTTTGCTTAAATATGTGGAATGCAAATAATTTGACAACTGCTTATACAGCTGGATCTTCAATGATGACTTTAGATGTGTGTGTGTGTGTAGGCAACTGGAAATACCAATACCACAGCTCCACATATATCTGCTGGACAACCTGATAGCAACAGCCTGACACCAATAAGTAGAAATCTTTTACTTTGAATGAATTGAACATTAATTCTTTAATCCTTGTTAATTGCAGGACTGTGCTTCTCACCTTCCCCTTGTACCAGTTCATACATTATGAGATCTGAAACATGATGCAACAAATGCTTTTCAGCATTTTATAAAGTGTTTGAGCTTTTTGTAACTACACATATACAAAGATTGTCTCTCAACTGTACCCTCACAAACTTTGCTTTGAGGGAGTAGTTAGCCCCAGCACAGCCAGAGAAGGTTTAAAGTGCCCGAGAGAGAAAAAGAGAGAGAGAAAAAATAGATAATGCAATACCATGACTGAAATTGCTTCTATTAAACAAATGGAATGATGAGAGAAGAGGGGCATGTTCTTTGTTCTTTCATTTTCATTTTTGTGTCAAAGTGTTGTGAGCTTCAATGGGCTTTTTGCAATTTCTGCCAGTTTTGAAGTTGGAATATGAGATAAAAGAGGAACCCTGTTATTTTCACTGAAATGGTTAGAAAAGGGGACACTCGTTTTTGCACATATTTCTGTCATTTTGCACAATTCCTTGACTTATTTTGTCTTTCTCATGTCAGACAGGGTATTAATGATGTGAGTGGAATTGTCATTGCAGAAGTATAATTTTGCTGTTATTAAGATTTAACCATTTATTGATTAATATAGATCTAGGCCTATTTGTTATTTTGCAACTTTAATTGACAAACATCAACATTTTTATTAGCTTATCTAGCCAAAGGGCTGATGCCACAGTGATTCATCTGTCCCCCTGTCCTTCCATCCATCCAATTGCTACTCATCCTAGAGTATTGGTCAGATTTCACTAAAACTTGCACACAGTGATCACCTAATGGGCATTCACCCAAAATGTGGTCAGGATCAGGGTCATATTTGTATTTTTACTAGCACTTTTCTATTTTTCACAAGAGTATTGATCTGAATTGTAACAGTCATGAAATAAGTGTTTGTGTGTCCCCTTCTTCAATCTGTAGACAAATGCTGTCATTAGGTTTATTTATGTCATAATAATGTCAAGAATTAGGGCTGTTGTCCTAGATATGACTGTTTGCAAACCTCCTTGACATCTCAATAGTTTTTAATTCTGATTAGTTTGTGCAATACAGCTAAGCAATGACAAGAAAACTTATCACTTTCTTTCTGTACTTCACACATTACAGTGTGTGAAGTACAAAAATTGTGAATTGTGATGGATTGTGAGCCGGATGAGCTACTACGTCATTGACATTCTGGTTTTATTTTGACAGCTACATGCTCACGCTAGGGAGCTGCCTGGTACAAACACACTCTTGTAGTGATAACTACTGAACAGCTCCACTGGAGCCATTGAGGTTTACATGTCTTGGACAAGGACACCCTGATGATTGAGAGGCAGGAGAGCTTCTTGTATTTCCTACTGCCTTTAAACGCTTGCTCATAAACTGCCAATGAAAAGACAGTGTTATCACATCATTGCATAATGTTTAGTCTTAATGTTTGCTAGGCAAACCCATTGTTGAGTGTCCTGGCTAATTTTTTTAATCATTTTGTTTTAGTGTTCTGGCAGGGATACTTGGCAGCTGTGCTCACATTGTGCCCTTCACAAGTAGACTGATTATCAGGCCCATTAAAATGAGGGAATGGCTGTTTGACTCTTATAACGATGGTGATAAAAATGAGAATAAGGGTCAGCACTGCGGCGGACCTTGGACATATAACAAATGATAGTTACAAGTATTAAGAGTAATGTGCAGTACAGTGGGGAAGTTTCCCCATAGTGTAGTGGTTTACACATTCTCCTTACAAATGAAGCGTCCCTGGTTTGATTCCAGGTGGGAACACAAGTCCCTCTCACAATGGAGGGTTGTGTCAGGAAGGACATCCAGAGTAAAAAAATCTGTCAAATTACCAATGCAGATTAATCCCCTGTGGCGACACCTTGGGGAGGCTACAAGGGAGCAGCCGAAGGTGCATTTAGATAGATAGATAGATATACTTTATTGATATACTTTATTGATCCCAAGCTGGGAAATTACATACAGTAATTTCATACAATACAGTGGGTAGAGCCATTGCTAAGCTATGCAAATTAATAATGTAGAGCTAAACAGCAGTTAGACATATTTAGGGTTTTTTTTATTCTTTTAGAGATTTTTTTAACAACAAAAAGGAAACAGAAGGAAAAGATCTGAATCCTATAAATATGTCACGTAGTATCATGTTGTGTGGTGTTTTTTTGTATTTTTATTTTTTTGTTTGTTTTTTTTAGTCATGCCAACCATTGAGGCTAACAGCTTGGTTCTTCATTCTGCTTCATCTGCTTCTTCAATGCCTTTTCTGGCCTAAACTGAGCATGAGTAAGTAGAAGTGCAGAGAGGATGTGGGTATAAATTACTAGCTTCCTGATGCTTCTATATCTATATGTGTGTGTGTGTGTGTGTGTGTGTGTGTGTGTGTGTGCTGAAAGCGTGTTACTGCAAATGTAAAGGAGGAGATGCTGTTGGAGACAGGTGTGTGTTTGAATAAAAGTGTAATTGCATGTGTTTTGTGAAGTCGTTTAATGGAGGTCTGGGCATGTATGTGCAGTGTGTGTATTTGTGGGAAAAGTGTGTCCATGTGTCAGGTAGTAATTAATAAAGACAGGAACATTGCCTTTACCGCTGTGCTGACATGCCTACAGAAGATTTTCCACCAGTCCAAACACACACTGGAAGTAAAGACAGTTTTGTTACAGCTAACTACACCATGGCTAAAACTTTCTTAGTAAGTAAACTTAGACTTCATTTAGCAAATCAAAGTTTCTCTTAATTTCGGTGTCCTAATTTTGTACAGCTGAAGGTAGGGATACAGAAGGGAGCAGTATGCATTATTAAGTCCCCCTTTTACTTCGTTTTAGTCTTGCGGCACTTGTCGATTAATATTGTAGTAGTCTGATAAAGACAAAAAATGAAGTAGCAGAGAGAGAGAGAATAGGTTTCTTAGACTTAAAGCTTTTGGAGTACTTTGTATCCCCTTTGAACCCTTAACGCAAAATCAAAGTTCTTAACAAAGTTAACTTGCTCACAAATTACACAAGCAAGTAAGGGTGCTCATCGGGACATAAAGACTTCATAGTAGTATGCAAACTAACCACTGGACCTGGAGTGTTTGTTTTATGCTCCTTGCAAGAGAAGCAATCAGAATTTTCTGAACTGAACCAAGTGAGAAAAATTTAATAGAAAGTTCAGGTTTATGGTGATACAGGTGGTGAAGAACTTGTGTGTGTGTGTGTTTGTGTGGGTGTGTGGGTGTGTGAATGTGTGCATGTTTGCTGCTGCTTTCAGACCTTGAAAGAAGATGAAACATTTCAGAAAGAAAAGACATTTCAGATCAAGAGGCAAGTTTAAGCTTAAGGGGTTTTTGGTAGTTATTTGGAATTAAAAGATAAATGTCTTCAAAATAATTATTTAGATACTGAGATATTTTTTCAGTATAATAATGGAGTCAATACACAATCAAACACCATATTGTAATTGCATTCAGTTTCTTAGATAACCTTGAATGTGTGCTTGTGTAACTGTTCCTTGAGCTTTAAACCTAAACCAGTTGAACAAAAAGAGAAAATTTTCATATTCCTCATTGATCAGACAGAAAAGTCTTTTTAAACCAAATGCAAAAGGCAGGGTCACAAAGTGCGTGTTTTCATAACTTTAGAGAAAGAATAGGAGGGATGTCAAGCAGAAGAACAAGGTCAAAGAAAACAAGGACAGGAAAAATGGAAATGATGTTCTGTATGTTTGTGTGTATATGCATGCATATTTTTGTGTCCCACTGCATCAATTCTTTAAAATAATTTATTCAATTCATGACTTATAGGAGTTTATTCTATAAAACCTTTTTCAGTTTAAATACATTGCAATACACTTTCTGTACATTCAAATAATATATTCTTCTTTTATATTCTGGTCTCTAAAAGCTAAACATGTCAGGTGACTCAAATGTAAAGTAAATGAACAGACTGAGGAGACTATTAAAAATAGTTTTTAAATGATAATAAATTCAAAATACAGTTTCCTGCCATGATTTTATTTTTGAAATTTTTAAAATAAATCAAAATATAAAATTATCAGTAGTTTTAAAGCTGTTGAAATGATTCAAAGAATTTCCCCAAAAGGACACTTCTTCATATAGAGGACCCTTTGTTTTTTCTGACTGGCTGAAATGGTTTGTAGTACGCTCTTAAATATGGATGAAAATTCATTTTATATGCAGGCTGGTACACTTTCTGTGTCAGATGATACAACTAAGAAAAAATGTTACCTAATCATAAAATTCTTCATTTCATTCAACATGATATGTTTGCTTTTACTACTCAACTCAAAAATTAATGCAGGTATTCAAGTTAAATTCTATTTAAAAAATTAAAATAGTTGCAAAAGTCTAGCAGCACAACTACAAGAAATGTTAATAAATTAAATGTATGGTGTTTAAAACTGTAAGATTATCTGTTAAATTGATAAAAATGAAAAAAAAATGTTAGTTTTATATAAAAATGTTATTTTATAGAATAAACTTCTACAAGCAATGAATTGAATAAATATTTTAAACAGAAATGATGCACTGTGACACAAAAATATGCATGTCACATCAGTGACCTGTACTGTATATCCACCAAACAGGCATAACAGTATGGCCACTGACAGGTGAAGTGAATAACACTGAATATCTCTTCATCATGGCAACTGTTAGTGGGTGGGATATATTAGACAACAACTGAACAGTTTGTCCTCAAAGTTGATGTATTAGAAGCAGAGAAAATGAGCAAGGGTCAGGATTTGAATGAGTCTGACAAAAAACAAATTGTGATGATGGCTAGATGACTGGGTCAGAGCTTCTCCAAAACTGCAAGTCTTGTGTTCCCAGTCTGCAGAGATCAGTATCTGTTAAATGCAGTCCAGGAAAGGAACAGTGGTGACCCAGTGGAGTCCATGCCTAGATGGGTCAGGGCTGTTTTGGCAGCAAAAATGGACCAACAAGATATTAGGCTGGTGGTCACAGTGTTATGCCTGAGCGGTGTATGTGTGTGCATGATTTTTTGCCTCTGATGAGTGGTTATTGTTCAATTTGAGCTTGGCAAGAAGATTCTATAGTGGTAGCCATCACTTATAACAATGATGAAGCACATTAGCTTGCAAACTCTGAAGACCTGATGCACAGTATAAAAATTCAGAATAGCCCTAAACACAGATATGATTATGAGTAATTCTAAAAAAGCACATAGATGAACATGGTTGCATTGTCATATATGTAACTTCAGTGTAAAGTTACTTTTATGTTATAGCTACCCGGATTCAGGAGTTTTAGTCCATGTGCATCTGAGACAAAAATGTTTTGCAGTCTTGCAGTCAGCTATATGTTATGTGCCTCCTTCAGTGTTTGGGGCCTTACAGAGAGACTGTGTAGGATGCAGGAGCCACTGCCTAAAATTTAGGCAACAGCTGCACTTCTTTACTTTGGTATTGGTAGGGGTTCACAGTAGCTTGTATTGGATTACACTGAGTAAATAGTAAAATCCACACAGCTTTCCTGTGTGATTCTACCACTGAATGCTGTGTTCACAAGAGTTATCTTTGCCTAGAGGAAACATGAATGCAAGATTGTAGATCCTTTTATGAAGCATTTCATTTCGAAATCCCTCATTAGCATGCATGTACAAGGAACCTGCTGTTAAAACTTTATTTTAGGTAAATTATTCATGTTTGGCTACAGAATGTGGTTTGGACAAGGCATGTTTGCACATCATAAACATTTCTTATGCCAGTAAGAATGTTGCCAGGGAGTTCAAATGAATTCCTACATCATCCCTGGACACAGTTTGCATTATTAAACTTACCAGCAATATGCACAATATAGTCTGACTCGTAGGAATTTGATTTATTCATCTTACTTGATTTGCAGATGACAAGAAGCTTATAGCATTGTGAACTTTACTGTGGACTTAGTTATGGGAATCTGCAAGCTGTAAATGTTCATAATTTTATTTGATAACAATTTTTTATTTCAGTACAAGTGTATTTCTGTTGTTGGGTGAAATTTTGAAACAATGGGATACATTTAAAACTATACCATTTACTTTTAGTTTTCAAAAGAATAGGCTGCAAAGATAATTTTGAAGATTGTCATTGATAAATTTGTTGATGTTGTTTTTCTTTTTATCTTTTTGGAGGTAGCTTTAATAAGAAAAATGTATCCTGGGACTTAGCCTGTTGTTCTTGATATGTTATTGCATGTGGCCCAGATGTTATGTTTATTCATTTGTACGCTGCCATTTGTATTTCTTTATTTGTGTATGTTTTTATTTACAATATCTGCTACCCTCTTGCCCAGGTCTATCTTGAAAAAGAGATTTAAAAAAAAAAATCTCAATAAGACTTTTACTTGGTTGAATAAAGAATTATTATTTATTATTTTGTCGCTATTTGGCTTAGGGACTGTGGACTTCAGCATGTGATGCATGAATAAAAATGAAATAATTAAATTCACTAAAAGTAACAGATTTGTTTCTTGAGCGGTCACTTTAGCACTCACTAGCATTTGTAAAAGTAATTTAAAAGTTGTGCGTTGTTGTATTATGGGCATAATTTAAAAAGGCAGATAAACATTCACCTATCTGCTGAAAATTTATCATCACAAATAGATGGATCCCAGTGTTGCTGGTGTCCCTTTCATTTTGTCTCAGTCCAGCCTACTCCCACTCAGTGTCGTCTCAATCATTAACCGTACTACTCTGATTGTTTGTTCTCTTTTCATGAAACACCTGTTAAGCTTGGGGATCCGGATGCCACACATGCAATTGGAGGCATACAATCAAGGAACCTAATCAATCACGAGGAAATTGATTGTTAGAGAGAAAAGACTGAAAGTTTAGCCTATACCCCCCTGATTGAAAGAGCAGGTAATTAAGTTTTGTTTAATAATGAGAGGGATTGTTCATGCTGTGTGCTGTACAGTGTTGCTGGTGTCGATGCATTAATTTTTCATTGTTCGGTCAGCATTCACTGCTTGGTAAACATGATCCAAAGTAATTTGTTTTATTGCTTTTTTGGGGGGTATTGCTACTCATTGAAAAGAAAAATCAGATCCAAAAAGATATTAAATAAAATATTATAAATAAAAGAACTCAAAATATACAGAATGGAAATTATAAATACATGGTTAACAACTCAGTTCAAGCTGGAACTGTTGTTTTAACAAGAAAGAGTGGGTGGCTGATCCACTCTCTTTTTCCTTCTCTTACTGAGCCCTCAGTGCATTTTTCTCCTTCTGTTTGTAACAAGGGATCATGTCAGCCCATTAGACCCCTGTTGAAATATGGATGAAGAGATGAGAGAGAAATGAGGGCTTAGAGTTCCTTTCTCAGCCCGATCCTCTTCATCCCCATCTTCTCCTTCTGATCGCTGTTATCCTCACTTCCCCCTGTCAGTTCAGGGGGTGATGAGTGTGTTGTTTGTCTGCTACTCAGAGGAAAACTTGAAATTCACAAAACATATTCTCCCAAGCGATCGTCTTGTCCATTTTATAATGTTGTGACTTTCTTCTTGCTGACTATATGTTTAATACAGGTCACCTTTTTTTCTTTAATCCAAAACCTAACTTGTCAAGATGACCCAGAAAGCAGTGTAATTCTAGCTACGGCCGTTCAATTACAATGTTTTAGTTGTGGTCCGGCTGTTCCATCTTGAATTAAAATGACCATTTGCTTCAGGCAGTTTCTGAAAACAGCACAGACCATTAAAATAATCACAGTTTCTAAAACTTTAGCAAAGATTGAGACCACAAGGACAGATTTACACAGTGACTCTTGTCACATTACTTGGCCCCCAAGGAGCATGGAATGCTGTGAGCTTCTAAGAAAGACTCCCTTATAGTTATTGTAAAACCCATGCTGCTCTTTTATTTTTTTCCTTTGTTGTAAAATGGACAAGTAAATAATAGAAAGTTGTTTTATGCAGAGGAAAATCATATATGTGGTATTCAAAATGGTAGATTGATGAGTTTAGAAGGATTAACTTAAGTAAAAATCAACAGTTGCCTTTACACAGCTTCTGTGCATTTATCACAAACCCCTAACCCTACAGTCAACAAAACACCAACTTGAGATTTATGATGTTTGCATCATGAGGTGTTTTTTTTTAATTTTACACAGCAAATCATGGAGAACTTTTACTAACAGTGTTTGGTACATGTCCACATAACCTTGAGAAGAACTGCTAAAGGCCATAGTGAAGTTACTTATCGTGAGCGATACTAAAGGACGATAAGGATACACCAGTTGAGCCTTCACAAACTCTCTTAAGATGTGAGACGACCCAGTGCATTTGGGCTTTAAATACTGACTATAGAGGAGCCATCCCTCAAAAGCTTTGAGCACCCTTTGAATTTTTGTGCTACAAATCTTCAATATACTGAGACCAGATTAGTCAAGACTAGAGAAACAGATGCATGAAGGATCTCGTTTTAAGTTTGTTGCAACAAGAATTTGTTTTGCTAATTTATCCACAGAAAAAAATTATTTCTAATTGCCATAGTCTTGAAGTACAGTACTTCAGATATCGAGGTAAAAGTGATCAGAAGACAATGTCCAGTATTGCTCCTATGACATTCTGCCATAGCAGCTGTAACGAGGCAGGAAAATGGTGAGAGATCACATAGCAGATGGCAACACCGCATGTGACCAATCAAGTTGCTATGAATGACTAAAGAGGTTCAAATACCTCTTGCATTTTGAAACTGTCAACAGCATTTCTCGAGGAGAGCATCTACATTATTGCTGTCAAATTTACTTTTAAGAAACGCAAAGTTTTTACTCTTGACAACAGAATGTATTGCAGGCCGAGAGAAAGACAGATGGCTGGAGGGAGGTTGAGGTTTGGTGAGGATGGTTACTTGTCACATCAGAGTCTGACTAGTCCCTGTAGATGTCAACAGCATAGTCCTGTCATCACATCCTTTTTCATCTTCTCTCTCTCTCCTTCTGCTTCTAATACTCTGACCCTGTATCGAATTAAAACTAATGGCTTGTGAGTACATTGCATGCAATGGTATCCACTGACCTCCCAAATTCTCTATTCTTTATCTATTCTCTAGTTTCTTATTTTCTGCTTATGCAGATCTTTAGCAAATATCTCTGCTTGCTTCTTTTACCGACATCCTTTTTCACCTCTGACTCGCCTTTATACTTGCAGTTTATATTGGTTTCTCCTCTGTCTGTCTTTCACTTTCCTCCTCTTCATCTCACTGAGTCATGCCATTCTTTCGCTCTCTAACACACACACACACACACACACACACACACACACACACACACACACGCTTTCTAGTAGTCATAATACGTTGGGACATCAGACTGGCGAGTTTTTTTTTATCCCCATCACCATTCTTATCAAAATTTAATCACCTCTTCCTTTCATGAAGTGAAATCCATTAAAAAAATTCAGCTAAATTCGTTCAGAACTTTTTGAGTTATTTTGCACACAGACAAACCAGCGCAGACAAAAACATAACCTCCTTAACGGAGGTAAAATCACAATGCCAGTAAGCCTGGTGGAAAATGTGGGATTTAAGCAGCTGATTAAAGCAATGAACCCTGGTTAGCAGTTATCTCAGCTACACACAGACAGCAGACAGTCGCATATCTGAGCCTCGCTGCCCACTGCACTGACCAAGGCTGCAACCTGAGGAGCAAACGTCTTTAAACTGAACACCTTCCTGAAGACCAAACAGGTGAAGTCAGGACTTTAGGACTGACAGAAGCTCTTTGATCCTGACATCTGAATTTGTACTGAGAAAATATACTGAATGTTTCTGTGTTTCTTTGTAAGTTTGTAAAGATTGAAATGGTTGTTGTTGACCAACAGCTTCATTGTTCTCCTGTAAAACCTGAAAGCTTCTGACTGCTCAGAATTCAGATTTTAGTTTAGTATATATACCGTTTTCTTTTATTTGAAATACGGTTGTATAATGTCCTACAGTACATGTGTCATGTTCAACTTCTGACAGACAATAAATGATGACCAAATCTTCACATCTCACTGAGGAGGAAAAAGGAAATTTTAAGCTTGACAGAAATGATTTGATTTATATCAAAACTTATATCAGTAATGAATATGAAAAACATTATTGTGATATTAATTTTCCCATATATATTTCCCAACTCTAGTAAAGAGTATTGGTCCCAGCACAGAACCCTGTGGGACTCCATGACTAACTTTTGTGTGTGAGGAAGACTCCTTGTTTACAAACACAATTTGGAATCTGTCAGATAAATAAG
>VUQH01040299.1:14230-26116 GCA_015106775.1 Etroplus canarensis
AACACCTTCCTGAAGACCAAACAGGTGAAGTCAGGACTTTAGGACTGACAGAAGCTCTTTGATCCTGACATCTGAATTTGTACTGAGAAAATATACTGAATGATTTTGTTTCTTTGTAGGTTTGTAAAGACTCAAATGGTTTGAAATGGTTGAAAAACAAAACTTACATCGATATCGACCGTTATGTAATAAATATTATCGCGATATGACTTATATCCCCCAGCTCTACGTGCATCTAATTCTCTAGAGCAAACAGAATACTTGGCTCAAACCCAATCTACACCTCCTTTTCAAACAGCAGACTGTCTGTTTACTCGAGTCCTTTTTGTCTCTCAAGTGAATTAAACACTTCAAAGCCACATGAGTCCATATTCACAAAGCCTCCTCGCACCAAGAGCAGCTCCTAGTGACATTTTAAGAATTATGAAGTTTTTCTAAGAATTTCCCTCAAAATTCAGACTAAATCTGAGCCCTCATTTATCTGCTCATCCTCTGTGCACAGCAAACACGTCACTAAATCTTCCTGTTGCTTCTCCCTGGAGCTAAACATCCTGTTTTCTAAGCGAGGATAAGATAAGATAAGATATCATTTATTTATCCAGAAAGTTGGGATATTTTCCATTCATGTTCACTTTAAGCCTTTTGGAGAACAGATCCTGACTGTGGACGACCAAAGAAAACATCTGTTTTTACGTCAGAGTGAAAATCTGCTTGTTTCTCACCGGACCCAGCAGGAAGCTCAGGTGTGAAATGGCTCCCCAACAGCAAACTCCCACAGTCCCTGTCCAATATGGAGGCTGAAAACCACCAGTGGGGTTTGAACACGCAGGGAAGCCTTCACACTAACCCTTCAGAAGGAATCTGGAGCCTCTCTGGCTCGGCTTCAGTCGGGTTTAGACGTGTCGGAGCAGCAGGTGATGATCAGCCGACAGTGTCGGAGTGTTTCTGCAGTCTGGCTCTCGCTGTGTCGTTTGAAACAAGTCGTTTGTGGTTTGGAGAGCTGCAGGTTCTGTTTGGAGTAAGGACTCCATCACCAGCTCCATCCCAAGACGGTGGAGATGGGGTTCACCCACAGAATCACAGGCACACTGCCGTGCGTCAAAGCAGGGTGAGGAGAAGACCCTGATAGACGTACTGTTTGATGATTAATTTAAGAAGGTGTGCAGGCACACCTCCCACCCGCAAACCTAAATCTGTGGGAAACATCTCACTAACGACTTCTTATTAGAAACAATCATGGCTGAATTTTGCTGCCACACCTTTGGAAAACAGTCAGGACCGAAAGTCCAGACCCGTCAGGCTGGTTGGTTTGAGTTCAGGACCAGATGAAAGGGAAGGTTTCAGGTTAGCCACTGATGAAGTCTGAGAGTCTTCCTCTACTTCATAAATCCTCTGAGTCAGACGACGATTAATCCGCGGGGAGATGAAATAATACAACACATGTTCTCATGTTAACTCCTGACGCTCTCAGCCAGCGGGGAGGGGGAGGAGGATCAGTGGTGTGTTTAAGCATCTGTCTGCGGTCAGCTTTAATAGGCTTACATCCAGCAGCCTTTCCCTGCATAATGCACCCTGTAGGTGCTTTCAAAGACAGATTAACAGCTGATGGCACGAAGGAGGAAGACCTTCATCTGCAGTGTCATCAGCGTCTCGCACCGATGAAAGATTCATCAGGTTTAGCTTCTAATAAACATACTGTGAGCCCATCAGGACAGGACGACTGTTTGGAGTGTTGGACACAGCAGATATTTTTCATTAGAATAAAAACACAGGTTTTTATTTGAGCGTATATTCGGCTCACACCTTTAGTTTATAAGACATCCTGGGGCAGAAAGACATTTTACTGAGTCAAGGGGAATGACATGCAGGTTGAAAGATTCATTATTGATCCTTACAGGTACTTTGTTTTGAAGGTGCCAAGTTTGTGAGTTAAAAGAAACTCTTTACAGAAAAAAAGATGCATTAAGATGCATCGATAATCATTTTATAATCGCATCACAGCCCCCTGAAGCGTAACTCAATCGAATCGTGAGGTGCTTAGAAATTCCCACCCCTGACGGATGGATGGATGGATGGATGTTTCCTTCATGAACCTCCTTCTCCTACAACGTTTCTTGGTTTATTTTACAGGAACTGGCCAGTCAGTGTGGACCGGATGATGGAAAGTTGTGTGTTTTCTAACTTTATAGGCTTTGGTTTGATTCTAATTTTCTTCTTCTGATCGCTGCATTTTGACCATCTGCATTAAATCATGGCTAACAGCCCAGGAATACATACTTAAAACCAAACCATAATCAATAGCATTTTAGAATATCTGTCACAGATAAAACACGCAGCATAGGTTTGATGAGCACAAACAGAGCAAGAAAAAATGCATTAATGACACCACTTTGTCATTTCCTTCTCTGAAAACCGCCTGCTGGTTCTAGGATTACATTCAAAGTCATATTTTTACTAAAATGATCGACACACGTGCAACAGGAACATCAGGTATTTTAAATGACCTGGAGCTACAACAGAAGTTCTCCTCTAAAAACCCTGCAGCCTTTTCAACACACACACACACACACACACACACACACACCATTTCTACTGTTAAAATCAGGCTTCAAAGTTTCTGTTTTGATAAAGTTTATGGTTAGGGCTGGATCAGATGCCCTTCAACTATCCCTTAATTTTCCCTAAGCATTTACACTCACCGGCCACTTCATTAGGTACCAGGTTGGCCCTCCTTTTGCTTACAGAACTGCCTTCATTTTTTAAGGCACAGATTCAACAAGTTGCTGGAAATTCCTCAGAGATGTTGCTTCATATTGATGCTAATTCAGTTTCCTGTTCGTGGCTGACAGGACTGGACCCCAGTGTGGTCTTCTGCTGCTGTAGGTTCAACATGTGGCGTGTTCAGAGATGCTCTTCTGTCTACCTCGGTTCTGAAGTATATGAGCTTCTCTTGCTGCCCTATCAGCAATCTGGCCATTCTCCTCTGACCTCTGGCATTTTCTGCTACTGACTGGATATCTTCTCTTTTCCAGATCATTCTCTGTAAACCCTAGAGATGGCTGTGTCAGAAAATCCCAGTAGACCACGCCACATTCCTTTACCCCCTCTTCTGATGCTCATTTTGAACTCCAGCAGGACACCTTGCCTCCCTGCCTAAATACATATAGTTGCTGCCATGCGATTGGCCAATTTGATATTTCTGTTAACGAGAAGCCGAGCAGGTGCACCTAATGAAGTGGCTGGTGAGCGCGTACGTGATAAGCAAACACGGCTCAGAAACATCAGACGAGCCATGTGTGTCTCAGTCAATTACTGTCAGTATTGTAACTTCTCACCTGTGGAAAGTTACTTCCTGTTCAGCACTTATTCATTAAAAATCCAAAAGCAGAACTAAGTCACGTTCTTCTGCTTCAGCTGGACAGAAGTTGCTGCAACATGACAGCAGCAGAAACGCACTCCACCAATCTGATGGGCTTCTGTTCCCCCCCTAACCAAATCTAATCCTGTTATGACCTCACCCTGTGACGCAGAAACCAAAGTTACCCAACGTGTGACGGCGACACAACAACACAAACATCCAGCTGCCGCATTCTTCCACAGTGAGGTGGACCTGAAGGCAGCACGGCGGCAGCCATTGTTGAATCTATTTGAGGAATGCGAGCTGTGGAGGGCAGCGAGGACCCGATGCCAGAGCCAGAGTCCTGCCCGGTGAGATCACCGGCACAAACTGGCTGCTGACATCATGCTCTGCCAACACCGGGAGGGAGGAAGGGAGGGAGGGACAGAGAGGAAGAGGAGGAGGAGGAAGAGCAAAGGTCCTGATGCAGCCACAGATACTGGCACTGCATTCAGGGCACGTGGGAAAGGGGAGGTTTCTGTGTGAAAGTTTTATTTTCCTCTTTGTTAGTATGCTTCAAAAGCCCTTAAATTCAAACTTTAATGGCATTTTAAAGGATTTTTATACATTTAACACATGTACTCCAGACTCAGACTAAATTAATGGGCTGTAACAGATTAGGAGTTTTAATATGTTTGACTGTGACGGTATAAAGGGATAATAAGGGAGCAAAAACACCTTAAATTACCATTTTAGCCCAAGATTACAAACATTACTTTTTATTTTTACCTTAGTAATGGAAAACCAGCTGCAAAATTATGGATTCCACCCAGTAAAGCTACATTTGGAAGATTTTTAACAGGTTTCCAGGGACAAACGCCCTTAAAATTCCCTGATTCTCTAACTCTATGTTAAAAAAGAGGTTATCTTAATATAACAAAGGGTTTTTAAAAAAATAAGTTTTACTGTGTTGCTTGGCAGATTTTCAGGGAGCAAAACAAACTTAAAATTCACAGATTCCCTTTTATTTCTACCTTAAAAGGACTTTAAGCATGTTTCATTGCTGGTATTTTACTGGAGTGTTGGATTTCATTTGATTAAAGTTTGACCTTAGGTTGACCTTTATTTTTACCTCAAGGTGATAAAGATACATTTCTAAATCATGGATTAAATCCAAGACATTGGGCAAATTTGGTAATTAAAGGTTTTAAAGTGTTTTAAATAGGAGGTTTTTAAGGGAGTAAACCCTCCTAGAAATGCAGTAAGTCTCGTTCAAAAGGAGGATATTTTTCATTGGAGCTGCTCGGTCATTGGTTTAAGCCAATTTTGTAGACGCAGGTTAACGGACACATTTTCACTCATTTATCATCTTTCCATCTTTTTTCAGTTATTTTAAGAATCTTTTTGGTCACATTCCGTTGCATTTTTTTAATTACTTGGACCGTTTATATATTTATTTTGCACGTTCTTGTGGTCGCTTTGACTCACTTTTTGGTTCTTTTTGTGACTTGGTTGATTTGGACTTGCTGAGCGTCTTATGTGGTTGTTCGTAGTTTTGGAGGGTTCTCGGCAACTCTTTGAACTCATTCAGCATGTTTTTGGGCTCCACTGTTGTGTCTTTCTGGCCAACCGGTCACTTTGGATGTGTTCTGGAGCAGTTTTTAGCTATTCTGCATCTTTTTGTGGTCCGTTGGAGTCTCTCTGAGGTCGTTTCATGCCACTTTCATGTCTTTGGACTTGTTTGGTGTCTTTTCTGTGCTTGATTTGAGACTTTTTGGACCCCTTGGTGCATTTTTTTATTATATGGACCATTTTTAGAGTTATTTTGTCTCTTTGTGGTCTTTCTGAGTCTCTTTTAGTTCATTTCATGTCCCTTTCTGCTTATTTGGTCGCTTTGGACTTGTTCAGTGTCTTTTTTGTGGTCATTTTGAATCTTTTCATCACTGTGTGCCTTTTTATATACATTGTAAGTATTTCTGAAGCTACTTTGCATATTTTTATGGTCAGTTTGGACTCATTTAGTGTTTTCTGATGTATTTTTGAATGTTTTCATGGGTTTTTCTCTCTTTGTGGTTGTTTGAGTCTCTTTTTGGTCACGTTAAGCCTCAGTCTGAACCCTTTACTGCCTAAAACTGTTTTTTGGCATTTATTTGATTATTCTGAGTGTTTATATAGTTCGTTTTTACATTTTGTGCTTAGTGTTTAAGTTGTTTTGGGGGAGAAAAACCCTTTAAAATTCACCCTTTAACAAAACCGTAAACAGCATGAGTATAAAGTGAGGAAACCTTTAGTTTAAACAGCCTACACTCAAGAAAACAACTAGTTATCACAAATATTAATTTTGCCCTGTTTTTCCTCTAAAATTGATTTATCAATGTCATGAACGATATCAGAACTCAGGAGCTGAAGAGCTGTTGTTTCTAATCAGACACTCAGTTCTCCCATGCTGTCAGGGTGCCTGGAAAGCAGCAACTTGAGACAACCAGCACACCAGCAGCTTCTGTCCAACGGGTGAATTTAAATAAATCAAGAAGAGGTCCTTTATATCACTCTAGTCACCAGTGGTGACTCAGTGTGGTCTCAGCCTGTGAGCAACATGAACTCACAGCCTTGTGACCCCCTGTCCTGGAAAACCATTGAGCCCGTCGTCTCACGGTGCTCTGAAGCTTTTATTTTTAGGAAATAAAGCAGCAGCAGTCCTGGAGGGAAACATGAGACAGCACGCTGAAGTCCAAGCAGAAAGACTGAGTCATGTTGCCCAGATTTCTGCCTCGCAGGACGCTGCTGCGAGTCAGTCACACGGCCCCACGTGACCGGGAGTAAGACGTTTCCTTACAGTCTCAGTGACCGCTGACCTTTCCGTCAGCTTCTCACTCATTACAGACTCAAACTGGAAACTGGTGGCCGTGTTTCCGCGGTTTCGCTCTGAGCGTTTGTGGTTTGTACATGTGAAAAATAACAAGCAAACTGCCATGAAAACCATCAGCGGTTCAAGCTGTGATTAAAACACATTACAAGAAGAAAAATGAGGACTTTTTAAACAGTTATAAGTCTTTTTGATGCCACCCCCTCAAGTAGGACTCTAACTCTTTGGGATCATTTTATGTCCCACTGAACTTTCAGTTGCTTTGGACTAGTTTAGCTCCATTTATGTGATTATTTTTATAATATTTTGTTTGTTTTGTGTCCCTTTTTGGTCACTTTCAATGCTTCTGTTACTTTGCATCTTTTTGAATCTCATTTTGGTGACTTTGGACTGATTTGGTGTCTTTTGTGATTATTCTGAATGTTTTTAAAATTGTTGTGCATCTTCTGGGGGGCAGGGGTGTCTCGTTTTGGTCACTTTTGATCTGTTTAGTGGCATTTTGGGGATTTTTGATTGAATATTTGCATTGTTTTGGAGTCGGCATGAGCCCCCTTCTTGGTTCTTTTATGTCTCTCCATCCTCGTGCGTGTCTGTGATCATTTTTAATGCTTGAGATGATTTAGCGTCTCTTTGTGGTCGTTTTAAGTCCGTTTCTGTTCACTTCAGGCTTGTGTTGTGCCTTGTTTGTGGTGATTTTCCAGTTTTTTTGGTCATTCTATCTTCCACTCCAAACATTTGCTCAATGTGAAATTGTTTTGTGGCATTTGAATGGCTTTCGAAGTTATTTAACATGGTTTCCTGATCGGTTTGAGTCTCTCTTGTTTGTTCTGTGTCTCTTCCTGTTCACTTTGAGGGTCCTTGAAGTTATTTTGCATGGTTTTTGATTTGTTTTGTGTCTACTTCTGGTCACCTGGGACATCACTGTAGTGTTTCTGCATCTTTTTGTGGATGTTTTGAGCCACCTCATGTCTGGCTGTGAACACTAGTGGGGGTCACATGAGAGGCTGACCGACTACCAGATGACCCGATTCAGATTACTGACGTCTGATGTTGCTCTGGGGAGCAGATTAGGGACAAATTAAGGAGAAGTTAAGGATTATTTGGTGACAAACTCAAGTAAATTCAGTAAAACCTTCTTTTACAGTCCAGTCTGTGGACCAAGGAGGATTTAAACCCCTGAGTTTAAGGACCTGACCCCTAACAAGCAGCCAGGCTGGTCCTGACCCAGCTTGTGGGGGTGCTGGTCCTCCGTGGAGCACCTCAGACCCCCCAGGGAAGGAGCCGGACTGAAAAGTGATGGCTGAAAACCTTCCCGAGCAGTAGCTCCGGTCGCTACCCGCTGACCCGGGTCCGGGTCCCGGTCCCGGTCCCCCCCTCCCTACTCTGTGTGCGTTGTTCTTACCGTAAACCCGGAGCCAGCCCTGCTGCTGGGACACGGCGTCCCCCAGGATCCGGTCCACCAGCGGATCCAGGAGGCTCAGTCCGCCGCGCAGAGACTCCACGTCGCCTGGCAGCGAGTCGGTCTCCATATCAGGCAGGAAACAACTTGTCCCGGTCCTAAGTGTCCCTCCACAAGTGTGTGATAACCCCGGAGGAGTGTGTGTGAGAGTCCACGCGCAGCGTGGGACAGGAGAAAGTCTCGGGATATTCCGTAACGGGACAGTTTGGTCGCTTTCACCGCCCAGCTGCTCCCAGCTAGCCGTTAGCTCCGGTCCGGCACCCCGGCCGGCTCTCCCTCATTGTCCCGCTGCTCAGGTTAGCTGAAGGGGGTTAAACTTCCTCCAACCGGCGTCCAGCTGAAGCCGGGAGACCCCGCGCCTCCGTGTCCGTGAAGGGTCCTCCCCGAGGCGGCCGCTGGGTCCCGTTTGAGCCACTGGAAGAGACGGAGTGACGCGGCGCTCAGTGTGCCTCCAGCGGACTGCCCCTCTCTGCCGCTGCTCGCAGTCCGCTGCACGGGGCCGGGAGCGAGCCTGACCGGGCGCGCTCCTGCCAGCGGGGTCGGGAGCGCGCAGGGAGGTCTGCTGGACGGGACGTCGGCTCGAGGCGCGTGCACTACCTGGTGCACCGCAGGATCGACCGGGTCCAGATGTGAGCAGAGGAGCAACAACCAGCTGCAGGAACACACAACAAGAAGACGCCGCAAAGACACACAACATGTAGAGAGACAACCAAAGAGACACTAAACAACCACTAAATATATCTAAAATACTCCAAATCATCAGAAATATGTAGCAGAACAAGTCCAAATTAAACAGGATGACACAAAGTAACCAGAAAAGACACACAATGACACAAAGAGACACTGACAACCACAAAATATATTTAAAATACTCCAAACTATAGGAAATATATAGCAGAACAAGTCCAAAGTGACAACAAAGGGACTCAAAATGACACAAAATAACCAGAAAATGACACAAAATGACACTGAGCAACCACAAAACATACAAAAACATGCAAAATAATTACAAACATATAGCAGAACAAGTCCAAAGTGACGACAAAGAGACTCGGAAAGTCACAAAATAACCAAAAAAGACACACAATTACACAAAGAGACACTAAACAACCACAAAACATGCAAAAAAAAAACAAAACTTAGGATGCTCAAAATATCTGCAAGTCCCACAAAACAAGTCCAAACAGACTCATAATGAGATGTAAAGTCTCTGCAAAGAGACTCAGAACAATCACAAAAAACAAATTAACTAACTTCAGAAACACTCAGAATTATTATAAAAACCACCAGATAGTTATAAAACATGTCCAAAGAGATCAAGTGTTCAGAGAGAGCCATAAAAACATAGAAAATAAGTGTGAATACAATTAAAAAATAAACTATATAAGGTCATATATCAATGAAAATACACACTAAACAACCAAAACAGCAAATAACTTCAACAACATTCAAAATCTTTAGAAAAATGCCACAAAACAAGTCCAAACAGACAGAGTGTTCAAAATGAAACAAAGTGACCATAAAGAGACTGAAAACATCAGCAAAAATATGTAATATACTGTAACTATATAAACAAAAACAATTCCACACAACCAGGTATTCAGAAAGACATGCAAATTAACCAAAAGAATTTCAAATGCATTCAAAATTACCAGAAATACCAGTAAAACCAGGCAAAAGTGAACAAGTGACCAGAAACATACTCAAAACAACCTGAAAGACATGTAAAATAAACACAAAAACACAGCAAAGGGACAAATAACGACTTAAAGTGACTAAAAATTACAATAAAAGGTGCAAAATAAGCACAAAACAAGTCTTCAGTGACACAGAATTCAGAATAACACATTAAGTCTCAATAAAGAGACTGAAAATGAGCACAAAAACATGCAAAACAACTAAAATCCCTCAGTTATAAAAAGGCCACCAGACAACACAAAGCAGGTAGAAATGACCAGGTATTCAGGAAGAGATGTGAAGTGACCAAACAGAGGCAAAGTACCCAGAAACAGATGCACCATTACACAAGAAGAGAATCAACAATCACACAAAAACACAAAATAACCTCAGAAACTCTCAAAATGTCCTCAAAAAAATGTAAAATAAGCAAAAAGGGACCAAGTGACCAGGAAAAGACTCAAAACAAACACAAAAACTTGCTAAATAACTATTTAAACACTCCAAATGACGCAGCAAGGACAAATAATCATTAAGAGACAAGCTGACGGCACTAAGATGCAAAAATAACCACAAGTCCCACACCAAGTATTCACAACAAGGCAGAAAAAGAGCACAAAATAAACAGCAAAAACACAATCAAAGCAACATGTTCAGATTAAAGTGACCAAAGAGACTCCAAACCAGTCATGATAGTTAGTATTTTCTAATTAGTTTTTGTTTTGATTTCATTTTGAGTTTTTGATTTTAATTTAGTTTCCGTTTAGTTTGTACCTTCGGCTGCTCCCTTGTATTCTCCTCAAGGGGTCGCCACCACCTGATTAATCTGCACTGGGAAAATGGCAGATGTTTTATGTTGGATGCCCTTCCCGATGCAACCCTCCAGTGTGAGAGGGGATTGTGTCTCCAACTGGAATCAAACCAGTGACCTTTTGCTTACAAATCAGATGTGTGAACCAGCACGCTGTAATGTTTTCAAATGTTTAATTCTAGTTTAGTTTTTATTAGTTTCAGTGTCAGTTTTAATTTTTTTTGTTATAACATGGAGGTGATTGTCAGGGGAATAGTTCAGATGTTCAGGCTAGAAATGACAATAAACACGAGACTCTGTGAAAGCAGCTGATTCTCAGTCCTGAGTCTCAACAAACAGAAACAAACAGAAGCACCAAAGCCTCATCAGACCCGCAGTCTCACCAAATCTCACCAAACTGACCAAGACTAAAAGTGAGGACGTCTCCCCGTGTAGCGTAGAGGTTTACAGATGGATCTTACAAGCAATAGGTCCATGGTTTGATTCCAAGTGGGGGCACAAGCCTCTCTCGCCATGCAGGGTTGCATCACGAAGGGCATCCAGTGTAAAACCAAATCACCAATGCGGATTAATCCACTGTGGCGACCCCTTGGGGAGAATACAAGGGAGCAGCTGAAAAAAGTAGTTCTGCGAGTACACAGTATTGTTCTAATGACTTTTCATTTTAATCACTAGTTTTTATTTTTTATTTCAGGTAAAAAAAAAAGGTTTTTCTCACCTACTTTTAGTTTTTAGGTAAGCTGTAGGTAACTATACTAACATTGGCCACAAAAATATGTGAAACACGTCCACAGAGACGCTTTAAAACACCTAAAATTAAGAAAAAATTTGTAAAAATTGTCAAAATTGCCACATAAGTGTTAATAAAAAGACAAAGTGAGCACAAAACCACAACATGCAGCAAAAGCTTATTTACTGTTTTCACTTTTTTACACTTATTTTAGTTTGTTTTAGATCAGCTCTGTTTTTTTTATATCAAATCAAATATTTAAGCTCAACCAAATACCATATCCATAAACATCATTATAAGGAACTTTTTAACCCTTCAAAACCACAGTAATCCTTTCCACTCCACTGATTATCTAGAGGACAGTGCGCTCTTAACTGATGTCCAGTATGGTTTCTGCCACTCTCGATCTACTGGGGATGTTCTCTCCCTGATTACAGAACACCTGAATAGTGCTTTAGATAAACGTGGTGAGGCTAGGCTTGTTGCTCTTGATATCTCAAAGGCTTTTGACAGAGTTTGGCACCAGGGGCTCATCCATAAACTGAAGTCGTACGGAATTTCTGGTCAATTGCTTGATCTCATCGCTAGCTTTCTCAGCGAATGACAAATCTTTGTTGTAAACGAGGGTCAGAAATCCACACCCCAAGGCATTAATGTAGGTGTCCCTCAGGGTTCTGTCTTGGGCCCAACGTTGTTCCTGCTCTATATCAATGACCTGCCTGATGTTGTCTCATCGCAGATTGCCATGTATGCGGACGATACAACACTGTATACTGCATATCCTGGTCCCTTATCTACCCGTTCCTCTGATCAAGCCAGTATTGCTCTCAATCAGGATCTAGCAAATATTACACGCTGGGGGAGTGACTGGCTTGTCACTTTTAATCAAAAGAACTCATTTGTTGTCTGTATCCAGCTCCAGATCTCCACAACTTTCTGCCTTGTCAATGAACTCGTCACCTCTACAGGAAGTTCCTGAAATCAGGCTACTCGGTCTTAAAATGAT
>VUQH01040301.1:4503-15870 GCA_015106775.1 Etroplus canarensis
CCCGGGGGCCCCCCGGCCCCCCCCCCCCCCGCCCGTGACCCTGACTTGAATAAGTAAAGAAAGAACCAGGAGACGTAACTGGAAACCAGAGGGCTGCTGAGGGCCGCTGGCTCAAGACCCTCCTGGACCTGAACCTGGAGGCCAATTCATGACCTGCTAATACAAGACCCCATTCTTGACTTGTGTGTATGGGGGAGTCGGGAGTAGAAGCGCACACGCTCCCTTGAGCAAGGTACCGAACGCTCCCGTTTGCTGTCCTTGGCGCCTGTGACGGGCAGCTTTCACTCAATACCCAGCTCTTCACTGGATGTGTGTGCGTGACAACATAGTGTGTATTTGTAATTTCCCTATAAGGGATAAAAGAGCGTCTTATCCTGATGCGTTGCCACTCGCAGGTTCACAGATAGCGTTAATGTTCAGCTGTCAAAAACACAAACATCAGTTATGTCAGGTTGTCTGTTTTAAAGTTGCCGTTTGGCTGGGATCATCTGCTTGTTTGCAGCATTTGTGTCAGTTTAGTAGTGTGAACAGTACGGGTGTGTGCGGCGCATTCCACTTGAGGTGTAATGAATGCGAGCTGTCTGTGTGTGTTTGTACAGGTATGATCACATTCAGTCTTTATTACATTTATTATGACTTAACCTCTGAAAACATGATGTGTAGAAATGAATAGCAATCTGAGGTTAGTGTTTATTTGGCTGACAGAGGAACACACGAATGAAGACAGTTTTCAGTTTTTGTTCCACTTGCTGATGTGAAAGCTTGTTGAGAGATGTTGAGCCCTGCTTGAAACCCATTTTCACTTCAGTGAAAATGTTTTTTTAATTCATGCAAGCAAAATTAAATGCCTCCACACAACACCGGACCACATCTTATTAAAATAAAGAGAGTAAACGTTAAATAAATCAGGGAATTAGGTTTGAACACCCTGTAAACTCTTCACATTTGCCCAGACTTCTGTGTAAAGAGTTTTTTCTTTTTGGGACCTGGATTCATGTGGGTCAGATGTGGAAAGGGGGCAGATAAATGTCCCCTTTTGTTAATAATTTTCATCAAACGATAGTTTGACAAAGCACAAAAGGGTTTTCAACCAGCTTTACTGGGACGCCTTCATACACCAGTAAAAATGGGACTGGTCCCTGTATTAAAGTTTTCATCCAAGCTTTGGTTTGTACACTGACTGCAGGAATATCAGAGGTCAGTGCAGTTTAAACGAAAAGGGGATTTATAGTTGCAAGTGAGCACATGCAGTACTGTGTAAATGTGGTGCAATAAGAAGTAAACTTCAGAAATAATACTTTTATCAGAGAACTTTGTTCAAAGTGCAGCAGACAGAGAAACCTGAATCAGATCAGTAGTTCATGTGAACAGCTCCAGTTCTCCTCAGTAGAATGAAGCAGATTTTTTCCAGGTACGTTGCAGGTGGGTTGTTGAACCTGCCTCAGTCCTCGTGTGGATTTTGGCTGTCTGAGTGTTTCCTCTCTCTTCATGTAATCCCTGGCTGAGACTGTGATGTTGAAATCAGGGCTCTGTGGGGGCCATACCATTTCTTACAAGACTCCTTGTTCTTCTTGTGGCTGAAGTAGTGAAGTATTTGCAAGTCTGGCTCTATGATTTGACTGTGGGTGAGTCCTAAGGATCGGTATCAACACCGAAGTATTGATAAGCGTGTGAACAAACAGCGCTGCTTTTAGTATTCATGCAAAGTTAATTGATTATAACACATCTGTTAGAACATCCTCTTACATGTACAAAGAAGCTGTGCACAAGCAGGGTGCCACCTTCAGGGAACACGTGCATATAAAGCATTCTTTAAATAAGCAGTGAGGTGAGTGAAGCTAGCTGGCTGGCTGTGACTCTGGACAGCTTCAGTTTCCAGCCCTGTACTGTGAGAACATTTCAGCGCTGGACAGTTTGAGGGCTTCACTTTGAGTAATGTGGAGCTGCAGCTGCTCACTCAGACAGTGGCCAGGAAGGATGCAGCTGATCAGTACCGACAACCGAGGTGGCGGGATAGACGGATTTTTCTTGGAGCTAACAACTACCAAAGTTCCTGCCATCAGTGCAGGTGAAGGGGGTAAAAACCTTCCCCACTGCTCCCATCTGTATCAGTTACCACAGCATCTTGTGTCTTCCTCTGCAGTGACCTTGTAAACGTAGTCACAGGCTGAGACAGTGGCCCTACTGCTCCCGGACCTCAATATGTTGATGTCCCAGACAAGTTTTGTGTACTGCCGGTCGTCTGTATATTGATCACTTCTGGTGTTTTCATTCACTGCCTGTCGTCTAGCTGGCAGGACTAGCGTTAAGAACAGAGTCATTGTCCTCTCCATAGCAAGTGATGATGTTCATCAGTCCCCTGAATGATGACTCATTGATGAGGATGAGGCTGAGGATGGTCATGTCAACTGCATATTTAATGATGATGACGTCGTCCTGGGTTGGAAACGGTCGTCGTTGCGCACCGAGAGGAGTTTGGGACTGAGTCAGCATCACTTGCACGGACATCTCTTTGGACCTCATGTTCAGAGTTCCAGTGAACGGCTACCAAGTTTAACGTTTGGAATGAAGTCCAGAGCTTTTATCTGCTTGGTTTTTCATCAGTTAACAAGAGACCAGACCTCACCTGGTAGCGAGCTGGCCTGAGTGTAAAGTGAAGCAAATGTGAGCTCTCCTGATGAGCACAGATCATTTTTATGATAGTTATTTCCTGACAGTCAGTATTTTCAGCTCAAGAGATTACCACAGCTGCTGTTACCAAAAGGCAGATAAGCAGATGTGAAGGTGTTTACTTATTATGAGGCTGAGACACAAACATTACTGGCAAGCTTGCCAATGTGTAAAAGTAGCATCAAGAATCTGCATTTCACCATAACTACAAGTATGCATTAGTGTGACGTGTTATGGAACAGTATCTATATTAATCCCCTGGAGTCTGGGGAATAATTGGCTGTTTTTGACTCCTTTTGATCTTAGCTTTATATTTCACCTTTAAAACTCTTTATCTTGCCTTGTTTGGTATAATTTTTTCAGCACAAACTTGCTGTGCAACTTTATTTTCTTCATTTTAACAAATTGTATTAAAACGCTGGATCCAAATTCCACGTTTTTATTGGCCGACATGAATAGGATAAGGGGTGTGTTTTGTTTTTTTTTGGGTTTTTTTCCCCCCCAAAAATTCTTGCAAGCGCTCATCTTTATTCATCATAACTCTGGTTTTACTTGGCTTATCTGCATGATTTAAAAACTCCCGCAGCTATGTCATGTGATTTGCGGTCATGTGATTTGGATGCAGTTTTTGGAGCAATCGAACAGATGGGTTGAATAGCTGCAGGATGGATGGTAGTCTGGGTAGTGACTGGTGTCGTTCCAGTCCTCTGTTGTCCAGGTTTGGTTAGCACGTGCAGATTGTAGCTTGGGTTTCCTGTTCTGTGCTTATTGAAGTGGCACCTGGTGTGGTGTGGGAGCGTACTTTCTGCACAGTTGGCAGCAAATGCTTCTCTGCTTCTTGTCAGGCTTTAATAGCCAAGCTAGCTCCACAGGACAGAGTTCCTCAGACCGTTGTTTTCAGCAGCGTCCTTGTCTTTTGAGCCTTAGGGTGCTGCCTTAGGGGCGGCTGTGGCTCAGGAGGTAGAGCAGGTCGTCTTTCAACACATAGGTTGGCGGTTCGATTCCTGACTTCTTCAGTCGACATGTCGAAGTGTCCTTGGGCAAGAAACTGAACCCCAAATTGCTCCCGCATCCATCGGTGTGTGAATGTGCGCGTGATTGATAAAAATGCGCTTAAGGCATAGAATAAAGCGCTTTGAGTGCTCAGTTAGAGTAGAAAAGCGCTATATAAGTACCAGTCCGTTTACTGTTCTGTTGGCAGGTCTGCTTCGTTAACGCTGCTGCTGGCTGCTACGCCTACGTTCAACCTAACCTGGTGTGGCTCTAACTCTTTTCCAGCCACATGATTGGTTCTAGCAGTTCTATTCTAATTATGATTGGCTTTTTGTGTTGCCTTTCAAAACACGGACAGCTTCAGTCCTATCTCCGTTATATTAACTGTCTTTTATTTCTACTGAGGAAAAGTTCTTTCTCAATAATTATCTGTCATTTGATCACTCAGCTCTACCCACAGCGTTACACCGCCGGCAGCCTGAACCGTTGACACAAGGCAGGTTGGATCCATGTTTTCGTGGTGTTTACACCAAACTGTGGCCCAGGTGTCACAGATGAAATTGAGACTCGTCCGACCGGGCGACTTTTTTTTCCAGTCTTCTGTTGTGTCATTTTTGTGAGCCTGTGTGAATTGTCACCTCAGTTTCCTGTTCTCAGCTGGCAAGGTTGGCAGCTAAGAACAGGAAACTGAACAGGAACCTGCCTACTGTAGCCCATCTGCTTCGTGTTGTGTTTTCAGAGATGCCCTTTTGCATGCTTTGGTTGTAACAAGTGGTTATTTGAGTTACTGTTGGCTTCCCGTCATTTCAGAGCAGCCTGGCCATTCTCCTTTGACGTCTGACATCAACAAAGCATTTTTGCACAGCGAACTGCCGCTCGCTGGATATTTCCTTTTTTCAGACCAGTCTCTGCAAGTCCTAGAGGTGGTTGTGCGGGAAAATCCCAGCAGATAAGCAGTTTGTGAAACACTCAGACCAGCCCGTCTGGCGCTGACAACCCTGCCATGTTCGCCGTCACTTAAATCCCCTTTCCTCTTCATTCTGATGCTCAGGTTGAACCTCAGCAGGTTGTCTTCCGCTGCTCCCTTGTATTCTCCCCAAGGGGTCGCCACAGCAGATTAACCCACACTGGTAATTTGGCAAAGATTTTACACCAGATGCCCTTCCTGACACAACCCTCCATGGGGAGAGGGGCTAGTGTAGCCCACTGTCTGCATACATAAAACCTCTGAGTTTCTGCCACGTGATTCGCTGATTACGTATTTGTGTTAACGAGTGGCTGAACATGCCTACTGTAGTGACACCTCCTGGTGTTTCAGTGGAACTGTAAAATACACTGTTAGGAAGTCTATTATTGTCTTACTTTGGCTTCATTGTTTTGACAAGCTTTACCAAGCGGGATGTTTATTAGTGATGGGCTTTGTGAGCACCGGTGTGATCATCAGGAATCAGAAAGCACGCCCCGTGCAGACCGCTCTCGCATCACAGCAGGTTTACCTGGCAGAGTTTGCTCTGTACTTTGTTTTTATTTATTTTGTGGAGGAGCTGAACACAGAACTTGTTGATGGCGGTGATAATCTACACACACGTTTGCCTGGTAGTTATTAGTTGCTGGCAAATGGCGTTCAGGTGCATTACTGCTACAGTATGCTGGTCGTAGTGCATAGCTTCCTTCCAGCACCTGTGAAAACAAAGACAAAACGGTGTCCAATAAACACCAAGTCTTTTTTCTTCTTTTTTTAGTAACTTAATGACTTTAAAAATCATGTCCATTGCTAATATTACAGATCGTGTGGCTAAAAGTAAAAGGGATTTACTACTTCGAGAATAAAAGCTGCCACACCAGCTTCAGCCAGGCTTTCACTCCTGTCGGTGAACTAGCGTAGCATTTTGTTTGCTTTGTCGCTCGCTCATGAATCTTTCGCTCTGCTTGTGTTCTGTTGCAGGGACCAGTTATTCTCCACAGGAAAATTCTCACAACCACAGTTCCCTCCATAGCTCCAACTCACATTCTAACCCCAGCAAGACCTCAGACACAGTAAGTACCTCCTCTTTCTTCATGGAGTAGAGGTTCATCCCATACAAAACACTGACTTGTCCTACCTGCTGATCTGAAGTTGAAACGCGTTTGAAATCGGGGTTTTGTTGTCATGAATGATGTAAAGACGAAAACAGGTAAAAACTTCTGCTCTGTTTGAATTCTGATTTCCAGTAGCAGTGTTATTTTTAATATTTGAAGTCATTTCCAGTAAGCTTCAAGTTTGTACTTGTGCTTGCACTCGCCTCACAGTATCGATCCAAACAGCAGTGGAACAGTCCGGCGTGCTGGAAGTGCCGGATTTCAATGTGAAGTTCTTCCTAAATGCTGGAAATGAAGCACAAAACTTCAGTGACAATCCAGCGACGTTTTTAAAAGGCAAACTGGTTTTGGTTTGGTGCCTTAACAGTCAAAGCTCTCTGGAATAAGCCTTCCCTCCCACTTACAAAGCTTCTGTGAATACAGCCTTCCCTGGCTTTCTGCTTTCATCCCAATATCGCTTGTACATTTCGGATTGCATTACAAGCTCTTGCATCAGACCCTCCCAACACACACACACACACACACACACACATCTGCATTCTATCTGGTTGGCCTCACGTTCCTACATATTTGCTTCTTTTCTCAGCCTTATGAACCTGGTGACGACTGGTCAGAGCACATCAGTTCCTCTGGAAAGAAATACTATTACAACTGCAGGACAGAGGTGTCTCAGTGGGAGAAGCCCAAAGAATGGCTGGAGAGGTAGCTGAAATCACTGGAGCCAGAAGTGTTTGATTTTATTATGCTGAAATATTTGCATACAGGATGCGTGCGTGGCTGATGTGTGTTGTCTGCGTTTCACAGAGAACAGAGGCAAAAAGAGGCAACAAAGACTGCCGTTGTCAACAGTTTCCCCAAGGACAGAGACTACAGACGGGAGGCCATGCAAGCAACGGCAGCCCCTGGTTTTACTGGTCCTAGTAAGTGATTCATACGCTATTAAAACACACTGGTTTTAATCAGTCTGCTGTGAGTGTGTGTGTGTGTGGGGGGGGGGCAGAGGGAAAACATGCAAACTCCATGCAGAAAGGCCCCAGCTGACTAGAGGAGTCGAACCCAGGATGTTCTTGCCTTATGCTGTCCTTTACACTCTATACTTTACAAATGCAAATGTGAGTCCTAAAGAGGCTGAGCTTTTTCAGCACCTGTTCACCATTCTGTGAGGTTTTCTGTTTTAAAGCACCCACTGTCTGTTACTGAGTCAGTCTCTGTGTTTGCTGTCATTCAGTATGTGCTTCATACTCAGTGACAACAAAACAAGCCTGTGTGTGGCTGGAAGTAGCTGTTTTTGTGGGCTGGTGTCGATACAACGAAGCTGAACAAGCTTATAAAAGATTTCCTTGGGTGTTGTGATAAGGTGTCCAAGCAAGGCTGCTACGAGGTAGTTGCAGGCAACAGTTGCAGAACATTTCTCTGTGGCGCTCTTCTGGGAACGCGCGTTTGCTGCTGCTGAATTGATATCTTTATCGTGAATAACCTGTTTCTGAATATCCAATTACCACTCCTTACAACGTCCTTTGTAGCAGCCTGTGTCGATGACTGTGTGACGCACCTGACATGTATTCAGTAAACTCACAGAAACACAACACACAAAGTAGGATTGTGCAATATGTTGCAATTTTCCAACTGTCTGCAGTCATTCAAAGAGCAGGTGATGTTGCCAGTGTATTTTGGGAGGTATGGGCACACTTGCTTATTGTGAAAATTAGCTGTTTAGAATTTTTGTCTTAAAGTGGATGAATTCCCCCCCCCCCCGGGATTAATAAAGTATTCTAAATAAAGGATTCTGATTCTGACACTGGCGGTCTGTGGGGAAATAAATAACAGTCCTGTGATGGATGCCGTGCAGCTTCATATGTCATTAAACGATCACAGTGATACTCTCACTGATTCAGTTCACGAACGTGAAAACTCAATGTTGTAGATCTGATGTAACGTTTGCGGAACGCTAACGGTCGAACACGGGAAGTTTACGCCGTGCACGTAGCGGCGACACGAGATGGCTGTGCGAGAGATTCGACCGGCACCCTCTGCATTAAAAGCTAGCGCATGGAAGCACGTTGGATTCTGTGACGCTGAAGGGGGGAAAAAAGAGCCGCGCTATCTGCAAGCCGTTTCAAACTCGACTGAAATATTTTGGAAACACGAGAAACCACACTGCCACCCAGAGGAGGAAGGAAAAACACCTGGTTGAAGTTGCCGCTAACCAGAGGACCATCGAGCAAGCGGTGTCAAAACTTCCTCCCAACTCGGAAAGATCGAAGCGAATTACAAGCTCTACCGCAACTTTTACTGCCACGGATTTGCGTCCGTACTCAGTCGTTGAAAACCAGGGCTTTCATGCCATGTTGCGCACTTTGAAGCTGAGCACACAGCAGCAGGATGCTGGTTACGAGTGTTTAACTTTACTAAAAGACTGCATGCATTGATGATCGTTTCATAAAGGCATCGCAGCCCCCTGAATCGGAATCAAATCGTGAGGTGTCTATAGAGATTCCCACCCCCATTAGATGCGTCTCACTAGTGCTGGGTCAGACCTCCTTTAGCCTTCGGGTCTGCCTTCGTTCTTGGTGGCATAGATTCAGCCTGGTGCTGCAAATATTCCTCAGAGATTCTGGGCCGTGTTACGATGTGAATCATCTGTTCCACCACATCCCAAAGGTGCTCTGTTGGATTTAGATCTGGTGGTTGTGGAGGCCATTGGAGTGCAGTGTGTACACTCATTGTCATGTTCAAGAAACCAGTTCTAGATGATTTGAGCTTGGTGACATCATGCGGTATCCTGCTGGAAGTAGCCATCAGAAGATGAGTGCGCTGTGGTCATAAAGACGTGGTCATCAACCACAATCGTCAGGTAATCTGTGATGTTTAAACACATCCCCCGCACCATTACACCACCAGCTCCAGCCTGAACTGTTAGTACAAGCAGGCTGGATCCATGCTTTCGTGTTGTTTACGTCACATTCTGACCCTCCCATCAGAAATGAAGAATCATCAGACCAGGCAACGTTTTTCCAATCTTCTGCGGTCCAGTTTTGGCGAGCCTGTGTGAATTGTAGTCTCAGTTTCCTGTTCTTCGCTGGCGGGTTTGGTCTTCCGCTTCAGGGTTCGATGTGCTGTGCGTTCAGAGATGCTTTTCTGCATACCTTGTAAAGAGCGGGTTTTTGAGGTGCTGTTACCTTCCCGACAGCTCCAAGCAATCTGGCCGTTCTCCTCTTTCTTCTGGCATCAACAAGGCATTTTCACTCTGAGAGCTGCCGCTCACTGGACATTTTCTTTTTCCATTCTCTGTAATCTCTAGCGCTGGTTGTGCAGGAAAATCAGCCGTTTCTGAAATAGTCAGACCAACTGTGTGACATCAGCAAGCACGCCACATTCAAAGTCACTTAAATCAACTTTCTTCCCCCAGCCAATGCTCAGTTTGAAGTTCAGCAGGCCATGCTGATCATGGCTACATACCTAAATGCTTTGAGTTGATCCCATGTAGTTGATTAGATATTTGGATTAACAGCAGTTGAACAGAGATTCCTAATTGTCCCTGGTGGGCGTATGTTTAATAGAAGTTTAGGATTTTCTGTCTTTCTAGCAACAATAAAACTAGGAAACCTAAGAAGGCTGTACAAGTGGGTTGTTTTGACCATGTCTACGTGCCTAAACGCATTGAGTTGCTTCCATGTGATTGGCTGATTAAGTATTTGCGTTAATGCACAACGTCATCGTCAAACGTCTGGTCTCCACAGCACGACCCTCATACACAAAGATACACACGGGTCTCCAGTCTGTGTGTGTGTGTGTGTGTGTGTGTGTGTGTGACACTTCTCAACTCTTTCTTAAAACAATATAAAGGAAAGAGGCCCCACCTTGTGGTGCTTTTCAGCAGTTTGACTTTACAGTGTGATTATATTTGAGTTGAATTATCAAAGAGGCAGACTTCTGAACTGGACAAATAAAAGGAAGAACAACAACTAGTGTTGGACCTAACCAGTCACCCATAGTAGATATGTTTTGTCAACTCACCCGTCTTTGAAACGAAGAGTATGATTATGCATCGACTTAACATCACCACTATAAACCCTGTATTGATAAAAATCATCTTATTTTTTGCCAGCTGTCATTTTTCACTCAAACTGAATGGAAAATATCTAAAGGGAGTTCCTGTTCATTCAGGCAGGTGCTCATTTTTTGTAGGGTTGACAAACCTCAAACTTTAGCAAAGAACTGAGACGATTCATATGAAAGTGTTTTCACTGCAGGCACAGCAGACTGGTAATGCCTTGAGCTTTACATGCCATTAGTAAAACCACTGTCACACCTTGACGATTTAAACTGGCACGTGCTAACGCATCAGAATTTCTCTAAAACTCTGGCATATGCACAATTATTGATGTCTCTTTATTTTTGACATATACATAACGTAATAGTAACTTATATAGAATGTTTCAATAACTTATCGATAACCTATACCAAAAAATGCTTAGCATGTTGCCAGCGTTCACAACTTGCATGCGTAGCATGTCGTAGCCTGTTCGCAGTATTAACATCGTCATGTCGAAGAAAAACTCTACATTTCAAGTCGGGAGACTAACCAGACCACAATGCTTGCAACACCTACGGCGCCTTCGCCTGGTTCCTTTGGTCTCATGATGCGTTCATAGCAGCTGGAATGTCTCGCAACTTTTAACAGACCACTTCAGGAATATGCATGGGTGCGCTGGACATTATCTCGCTGTATTTCGACTTATGCAGCTACACTGAGCCAATACGCCTTTATATGGTAGCTGTAAGTTAGAAACATGTTTAGTAAAGCCCCTGTCACACCTTGGTGCGTTTAAGGGGAGTGGTATAAATGGGCTTCAAGTTGTGAACGCCGGCAGTATGCTAGCATTCTTTGGTATTACGTTCTATATATGGTAGCGGTATGTTGTGTATACGTCCATATGACATCATTGTTCTGCGTGTATCAGCGTTTTAGATGATTTTGGATGCGTCAGCATAAGCTTGTTAAATCGTCATGGCGTGACAGGGTCCTAAGTGCTGTGGTTGTCCGGAACGCATCAAATACGTCTACATACATCAAAATGCTTTGGAGATAATTGTAATATTAGTTACACATAGGTTCAGAGCACGTTACTCATAGGTTAGAAATAAATTTTGGGTATGCTAGACATTAGTTCGATGTAACTTAAAGTAACTTGTGTGAACAATCGCATAACTTACTACAACTTATAGCCCACATTTGTTTGACGTATGAGCCATATGTTGGCGTATGTCGGAAATTTTGTGCACGCTCAAAATTTTTCAGCAACCTCGCCATACCTCTGACGTATAATGGTGTACTTCAGCATACTCTTAACTCATACAGAACTTGTCAGTGAATGCTGATGTTTCTGCACTCTGGTCAGGATTTGGTTAAAAGTACAATATTTGTTCTTCATGGAGAAACACACTTACTTTCTTTCACATGACAAGATAGCAGAGCCAGATTCACAGTACTTGTTAAATAACCTTATTAGTCATAAACCCTCTGGGGTCGAGGGTATACTTGGCCGTTTTTGACTGCTTTTGATTTTTCGTTTATATTTCACTTTTAAAACTGTTCACACTACCTTGTTTGGTGTTCTTTTT
>VUQH01040302.1:4463-15940 GCA_015106775.1 Etroplus canarensis
TTCTACCGGTGTGTGTGTGTGTGTGTGTGTGTGTGTGTGTGTGTGTGTGTGTGTGTGTGTGTGTGTGTGTGTGTGTGTGTGAATGCATGCATGATGTATGATGCGTGTGTGTGTCTTGCCAAATTCTCGGCCACAACTCAGTCTCTCTTTAAAGAGGATTTGAAACTTTGAGAGCTACAAAGTGGGTCAGCAACTTTGTCTCCTCTCCTCTCATCTAATCTCCTCCCTCCTCCTCCCCTCCCATCTCGTCTCCTCTACCTTCCACTCTTCTCCTGCTACAAATTCACATAAAATGAATATGACTTTCAAGGGTAATGCCAGGAGCATCTGCAGTGGTCAAAGTGGTGGTTTAAATGCCATACCACACCACATAGAACCAAGAGATACTGAAAATACCAAATCCTTATTATTGGGTTTACAGGAAGCCTTAAGTATCTGCCTTTGAAAAACCGTGTTGCTCAAACCTTGCTGTACCAACGTGTTTGTGACCCAGTTGAGTCTCTCCCCCTCTGTTGTGTGAGCAGTGATCCACAGATGCTCCCCTCCACTCACGACTCAAGTCAGATAGTATTACTGTCCTTGGTCCTCATACGAGAGATCACAGCAAGGCTGTGTGAGGACGACCCTGATGTTCTTCAAGATGTTCAGCCCCTAACCAGCATCACAGATGACTCATTTTTTTTTTGTTTTCTGTCACACTTGCCTTTTAAATAAAGTACATGGCCTGCACTTAGCTACAAATTTGCTTCCTACAAATAAATAAGTGTGCGTTATGACTTTCCTTTCATTATTTCTTTATCCTGTGAAGATTCAATGAATACACTATATTACAAGATAGAGCTAGGATATGTCTGCTGTAATTATCTGTACTTAATATCCATGGTGCTATACTTTTATCTGTAAAATGCAGTCATGAGAAAAAGAAAGACAGCACTATATCCAGTCCTGTGAAAAACTAGTTGCACCCCACGATTCAATAGCTTGTAAAGCCATGTTTAGCAGCAATAACTTTAAACAATGATGTTCTGTATTACATTACATTACATTGTTGTGGAGGAATTTTGACTCACTTTATTCAATGTTGCTTTAGTTCATTTAGGTTTGTGGGCATTTGTTTATGAACAAAACTATTGAAGCTGTTCTGTTACATGACCCAATTTCTGCAAAGCTTTAGCTGTCAGACCAGTGGCCTCACATTTGACTCTGTAAGAGTTTGGTATACAAAGGAGTTCATAGTCAACTCAGTGACTGCCAGGTGCCCAGGTCCTGTGGATGCAAATCATCTGAGATGTAGCTCCTTTTTTCTCTTACCTCGGGGTGGATTTGCTGGGAAATCCCCTCCTGGGAAGATTGTGGCATTGTGTTAACGCACACCTGAATGCTCCAGACTAGCAAAATGCCAAAATGCCATGTTTATAGAAGTGGTTGCACTGGCTGATGATTAATTAATCAAGTTTATTTAATTACCAGCACACTGTTGCTACTTATCCTCTTAATTCTTATGGAAGCAGCAAGGATGTTTGTAGTTTTCACAGGACTCTATGCAGTCCTATAAAACTCTTTTCCATATGACTGTATTAGCCCTGTTTATTTGCATTATACCACATTCTTTTTCATCACTGAGAAGCTGTAGTGGATCAGCGTGGTTTAAACTGCTCCAACAAATTTGACAACCATTTTTTGTTATGTTAGCATGACTGTATTGTATATTTTGATAAGAAATCATGTAAAAAGTGTCTCGTGGAAGTCTAAAGATACAAGGAAATCTAATACCAAACAAAACTTCAGACAGATTAATCTAAGCAAGACAGGCTAACTCATCAAACATTTTGCATCATTTCTTATCAGTATTAAAATATGTTTTCAAGGCTATAGCTGATAGCAAGATTTTTTAATAGAAAAAATTACCATTTTCTGCTTGTTTTTATTTTATTTTATTTTATTTTAAAATTTGAGAAGTTCAACGAGCATTTTTATATTTCTTCCTTAAAATGACAACAAGAAATGTTGTTGACAGTTTTATGTTGATTAATGAATTAATTATTGCAACTCTAATGAGCAGAAGATAAACAGTTAACTAACAAAGCATTTTTACACCATTGTGAGTTTAATCTTGTATTAAAAAGTGAAAACCAGCTTACACTGTAATATTTCTCTCTTCTGCTTATGGCAGAAAAAAAGAAGTAATAAAAATAAAAAGGATTTGTGGAATGTGTGAAATTACTGACTCACCAGGTTGATTACGTAATGACTAGCTCGTACCTGTTTCCTATGATGCTGACTCAGCCTTTAAAATAGAATAGAAACTGACTGAAGACACAAAAACTACAGCCTTTGAGCAGTCACAGATGATTCAAGGTGGTGGACAGCCATGTCTAGTGGCACGTGGTTTACTGATGGTGTGTATTACTCAATCAAGAGTTTTCTGTCCCTTTCCTCTGTATCTCCTAGCCTTTTTTTCTTTGAAATCTATGAGACTCACATCTGAATGTATGTCTTTCTTCACTAATTTTTTATACTCTGTGCCTTTTCAGCTGTCCCCTCTACTCCAATCTTTCACACTTCACTTTTCTTGTCCATTCTCATTGCTCTTGTGCCCAGACATGTAAGTGACCCATCTGTGGTTGTAAAAGGTACATTAGGCATTAGGGAGTTCCCCTTTGGCTCTATGTGTGTGTATGTGTGTGTAAAACTCTGTGCATGTTGTTAACAGATATTGCCTGATGGACTCCTCCCAGGAGTGTGGTCCGTCTGCTTGGCCAATGAAATGCAGCCAATTACGCTGCGGGCATCACTGGCAGCCAATCAAATAGAAATGGGACAGCTTAGTGATGACAATAGGGTTTGGGACAAAGCACTCATATTGTAATTTTTTTTAATATGAAAGAAATTGTGTGAATGAACATATTTTTATTTGAGATACCTTGTTCAATCTCTCCTATCTCCATTTTTGAGTAATGTAAAAGTGGTCATGTTATGCTTATATTCAGCTTCAAATTTTTCATTGTTTAGACTCTACTATAGAAGTGTTGCACTTTCAAAGGCTGCCTCATCTGCCTGCCAGTGTGGAACTTCTAAAATCAAACTGCAAACCTACTGGAAAACACAATCTCTCATCCTTAAATGGAAATGGCATTTTCTCAAATTCATCCACACATTTTGGGCTTGAATCCAATTTACATTATAAGAACAAACAGCACAACCATTGGCAACAAAGATTACAGCAGAAGTTTGGTAAATTGCCTGTTTATTATGACACATGGTTATGGATTTAGTCTTACAAATACAGATAAATAAATATATAAATATAGATCTGCAAAACATTGTAGGCTATCTTTCCTTAATACAGTAGGAAAGGCATTCTTTAGGTTAGTTTAGTATCTGAAGCACCAGCAGTTGTTTGTTTACAGGCTCAAAATGGCCGGAAAGAAAGAACTTTTTTTGAGACCCATCAGTCTGTTGTCATGCTTAGAAAGAAAGGCTATTCAATGTGAGACATTGTGAGGAAACTTAAAAACTCTTGCCATGCTGTTAACTACTCCCTTCAGAGAGCAGCAGAAATTGGCTCTAACAAAGACAGAAAAAAGGAGTGGGAGGTCCCGATGCACAACTGTTCAAGAGGGCAAATATCTGAAAGTGTGTAGTTTAAGGCAAAGATTCCTCACAGGTCATAAACTGGCAGCTGCACTAAATAGTACCCATCACACACTAGTGTCAGCATTAGCAGCACTAAAGAGATGACTTAAGGGTGCTGGTCTTCATGGCAGAAATGCCAAGAAAAAGCCATATCTCAAACTAGCCAATAAAAAGAAATGACTGAGATAGGTAAAAGAACATAGACACTGAACACTGGAAGACTGGAAGAAGGCATTGTGGACAGATGAGTCCAAGTTTGTGAGACATGGAACAAATGAATAGATGCAAGAACAGTGCTTAATGCAATTTTTCAAACTTGGTGGAGGCAGCGTGATGGTCTAGAGGTGCATTGGAGGTGGTAAAATAGGAGATTTGAACAGAGTGGAAGTGACCTTAAAGGAAGAAAACTTATAGCAAGTTTTTTGCAGTGCCATGCCATACCCTGTGGACAACACATGATTGGGGCCAATTCCATCCTACAACAGGATAATGACCCAAAAAAAGAACCCCAAAATATGTCAGCAATATTTAAAAAATAAGCAGTCAGCCAGAATTTTGACTGTAAAGGAGTGGCCAGCACAGTCTCCTGATCTGAATCCCTTTGAGCTGTTGTGAGAGCAGCTTGACTGTTTGGTACAGAGGAAGACTCCATCAAGACAATCTATCTTGTGGGAGATGCTCCAGTAAGCATTGGATAAAATTTCATTAGATTACCTTGAAAAATTGACAGAAAGAATGCTTGAGGTCTGTAATTGCTGCAAACATTGTTTTTTTGTTTTTTGGATGAAGGCAAAGTTTGAAGAACGCATTCATCATTTCCATTAAAATCATTATTTCTCATTCTGACAATGTCAGCATGTCCTGCTCATTTGCTTTATTTCCTATTCAGATGAATTTCATGAGCATTTCCATGCAAAACAGAAGAATTTTCAAGTGATCCCAAGCTTTTGAGCGGTAGACTTAAGCATCTTAACTATCTATGGCTGAAATGCCAATTCAAGTAAAACGATGACAGAGAAAGAACTCTTTCTTGTCAGAAAATTAATGTCATTGATTATTGTGCTATTGCTAAGCATCTGCATTTTCCTGTAGTGTTGCCCACAACCGCTTTTACCTTTATAAAAAATAGCTTGCAAGAATTAGAGGAATAGTGGAAAAACACCTTACAGTAGCTACATTATAATCTTATTAGATTATTAAAACAGTCATAAGCCACTTTATGTGATTTCTTTATGTCAAGTTGGGTTTTGGCCATTTTTATAGGGAAGAAGAAACTGCAGTCATGTTTATTTGTGCTTTCTTCATCACTCTTGGAGTACAGTGGAACAGGTGGGCAGGGTCTTTGTGCTGAAAGCACAAGCTGTGCCCTGCCCAAGACCTCATGAGTAAAAGTACACATTAGGAAAATCTTCTCTATTCTACGTCAAACCGATCCAGGAGGTCATTATTCAAAATGTTGGCCGTGTGTAATATAAGTGTCCATATGTGTATATGACAGAAAATATGGAAAAGTACTGTATGATCACAAAGGTGTGGGTGGAAGAAGATTTAAGCAGCTTTGAAAGGACAAGAATACTGCTGTGAAAGAAGCACATATAAAAATTCCCCTTGTTGTAAACTGTCTTTTTCCTAGTTGGTCAATATCAGGTGTGATTAAAATAAAATGTTCAACATTTTAAAGAAGAGAAAAAAAAGCTTTTTTCTTGATAATGGGAAGAGGCGAGCAATATAACTTTAATGTCTGTCATAACATATTATCATCTCTATTTTTTGAGGTGCATGAGCTAGAAAACTGTTGATTAGTGTATTTTCGAATGGGCTATCCCTACTGCCTCCTTTCTTTAGGTGATAAACTGCTCTGTCATTAATTTACATGTGACTCATATACATTTTTCATCTCAATCAGATGAAAGAAAAATATCCAGTGGTTTTCAGTGGGGATTTATTAATTTAATTTCCAAATTATACTGTAAAAGTGTTTAAAATCTCTCCCCGCTTCTTTCCATGTTCATTTTTACTTTATTGTCACCTTGTAAGCTTCTCTTTGTTTTCTTTTTTCTCCATTTTTGCTCTCTGACATTGTTGCTGCCTTCTCCTCATCTGTCTTTCTGCCACTCACTCTATCCATTCTTCCTGCCCTCCCTGCTCTGTGTCATCCTCTTCAAAGTAGGTCTCTTGGTGTCAGTAGCTGTTGGTGGCAGTGGTGATGAATCATTGATACTGCCAGCATAGTTAGCAATGACCATAACAGCTGACTGATGCATCTCTGTGGGGAAAATATCAGCACATTATGCCATATTGATTGATTATGTCAGAGTACTTTATTTTTTCTTAAAATCATATTTAAATATGAAATAATGCACAAGAATTAAGTTATGTTCTTATAATTTAGGATTTCTAAACAGTTAGAGTCGATGTTCCCAATGTTCAAGCAATTCACCCAGTAGGTGGAACCTTTAACTTAAAATTAAAAGTAGAATTCTTTCTGCCAGAACTTCATAATGTGTTGTTTTTATTTCTATTTATCTTTTTTAAAGATTTAAAAATGTCACACATTACTTATAGCTTCTAGTGTTAGCAAACTTGGTTAGCAAGTTATCTCCATATACCTTATGGGTACATTATACAGACATACATGTAGATACCCCCTAATTAGTTCAAAGTAGGCTAACAAAGTGCTGAAATTTTGATCTTTAAATCTGGAACACATAATTCTTGGCCAGGTTATTTTACAATCAACAAAATAATTATATTGAAAATACATACATGTACCTTCGGCTGCCCCCTTGTATTCTCCCCAAGGGGTCACCACAGTGGATTATTCCACATTGGTAATGTGGCAGAGTTTAAAAAAAAATGATGTGCTTAATACTTCTTGATGATTTTATTTATTTATTTATTTATTTATTTAGCCATAGTGTAAGCAGTGCAACCTCTCACCATCAAGGAAGTGACTTAATATGTACACAGTATGAGATCTTTTTCTATGCTTGTCATGGCTTGCCTTACTCAAATAAGTACAACATATTCATAAATATATCATAAAACAGTAATATCACATTAATATAATTGGTTTCAGCTACTGATGACCTGTAGGTGAAAACAACGTAATCCCAACTTGCATTGGTTCAGGCAGTCCTAGGTATTTGCTGTGGTTTTGACCTGCCTGCACTAATTTGCACTGAGCAAAAGGGATATTTACCTTATTTTTTTTTTCTTCTTCTTCTTCTTCTTCTTCTTCTTCATGGTTTTGCTTTATTCTCTTGTTGTGCAACACTTATGCTAAATGAAAGATCAACTTCAGCTTCTGATTGCAGTCGAGTACGAAAGGTGAATCTAAGGTATCCTAATGTTGTTCCTGAAAATATGACGGTAAACTAAAAATGATTTCACACCAGCTACATATTCATGCTCCCTCACATCATTGCAGTCTTTCTTCTGGGCTGTTTTACGACTCCATAAATGTAGGTCTAGGGTGTTTTGTTCTTGTGTAAATCTGGCCTTTGAGGCCTTTGATTTTCTTGTTTTTCCTGGGTAGTGGGTGTTCTTCCATTCTGTTTGAGCTGAGGTTTATATTATGTTGTTTGTGTCTTTGGAATAAACTCAGCATGATACACAGCCCTCTGGCACAGATACACACAAACAAGACTTATCTCCTTACCTTGAGTAGACAGGGTGTGTGCGCGCGCGAACATCACAGTGTGACCACACAACATATGCCATTTGTGACTTACGTTTAAGTCAGTGTATTTGAGAGTGTGAATGAAAATGTGTCTTTGTGCATTAAAATTTCCTAATACATAGTTCCATTTTTTCACATTGTATTAAACTCTTATGTTAAATGCTTTCAGTTCTTTAAACCCCTTTACATGAATGCACAATAAGTGCCCCCATGCAGGATTACTTTATTCAGTACTTAGAAAGAAACATTTTTCAATAAGTTATCCTTACAGAGAGGTTTCTTATCAAAATGTTACTCATGTATTCAGTAAATCACTTTTTTTGTGATTTGCACCTCAGCTCATCCACTGCGATTTTTTTCTCAAAATTCAAAACTGTGAGGTAAGACAGATACAGTAAAATGAAAGAATTACATAAAGATAACTGAAGGGTACTAAACAAGGACAATGATAAATCAAAAAATCAGAGAGACAACTCTGGGAGAGTTGGAAGGAAAAGAATGAAATTAGGTAACAGGGCACAGCCAAGATACTGGGAATAATTATGATGCTTATGGCAGCTGATTTTGGCAAGTTTGATAGTGATGATAATTTTCATAATGATGACTCTATAATGATCTCCATCATTTCTGTGCATGTGGCAGGTGTGGAACTGTGCAGTATGTCAAAGTGTAGTGAGAGCAGGGATAATAAGGCAGACATAAATAACAAGAAGGGCTGTGGAGGAAGAGGGCGCTATAATCTGATTGCTAATAATGCATTATCTTAAAAAGAATGTTCTTTCATAGTTAAGTGTTACATTTTCGAGGAATTCCAGCAATGCAAAAAAATATACATGAATCAAGCATAAGTTACAGGCATATGTTGTTTATTGTCCTTCTGCAAATCATTTTTTGACTTTTTAACCCACTTTTAATAAGAAGAGTTTAGGGTAAATTGTAAAATTACACTCCCAGCACTGACAATAGCTGTTCCTGCATAGGTGTAAGAATTGGTCCCAGAGGAGTGTAGTAGAACATTGGCTTTATTAGAAGAGATAGGGAGTGAGTGGGAGAGGGCAAGATGGATAGAGGGAGGCGAGTAAAGACAGAGCCCCTGGACGGAGAGCTAACGAAAAGAAAGGAAGACACAGAGAGGAAGATATTGGACTTATTAGAGGAAAGAGTGAGTGGGAGAAGAGAGCAAGCACAGAGAGACAAATAGAGAGAGAGAGAGAGAGAGAGAGAGAGGGCGGAAGGGAGAGGGAGGGAGGGAGGGATGATGTTATTTTGTCAGTGTTTCCCCGTGGGGACTCGACTGCTTGTTAAAAAGTCCTGACAGAGGAACCACAGTAATAACACACACACACATACGCAAACATACACACATGCACACAAGCACTGTTCCTGTGTGATAAACTTCGAATAGGTCTCTTTCTCCCTCTGTGTGTATTATCTGCTAAAATGGACCGCATTCATGCCAAAAATATTCTTCTGTGACGTCAAGTTCAGCCGCTCTCTCTGTTTGTGAGTGTAGCCCCTCTATTGCAGTTGAAGGCTACTGTTTCCCTACAATTATTATCCAACACAAACAAAGGATATATGCTCCTCTCTGCTCACACCATAACACACCATCACACTTTAAAAGCACACATTCTTATTTGCAGTGCCTCCGCGAGATCTGCTTATTGTTTTTAAAACACTGTAATCTTGTAAACCCTGAATAAGCTTTTGCAGATTCATAAGCCAATTGCAGCAGAATGTTGTATGCTCACATAATGGGCTGAAAGTAAAAGACATTTCTGAAGCAATGTGTTTAGTGCAATGGTAGTGTCTTTCTGTTCCTTATGAGACTGAAAGAAAAACGCAAGCATACTTAGTTTTGTGCAGATATGTACAGTAAAACTGCATGTCAGTTTGTGTGCAATTTTGACTCAGTGTTGTGAGTACTCCATAACTTTTGTAAGGTTTTGCCTTTTGCAATATCTTAATATCATTACCCTGCAAATATTGATGTCCATAATGTCTGCCTAACATTGTTTTTGTGCAAATGTTGTCAAAGGGTATTGCTGTCTACATAGTTCAGAAGGCTTTCTTAACACACACAGATACGTGTAGTGTTTTGGTTGAAGTAAAAACAGAATTACCCATTTATGAGGTTTTGTCAAGAGGAGTAGCTTTGTCATCTTGTATAATGTGTCTGCATGTGTGAACCTGTTTATGTGTTTTGACTGGGTCTTACTGTGAGTTTTTTTTTCTTTCTAACGATCAGAAAGTAAGTATATGTATATGGAAATACAGCTTAACATTTTGACCACATTTTTAAAGATTTAGCCATATTTAGCCTCTTTGCCTATCCTGTCCTTAATATAGTTTCATGTGCAAAAGAAGGTTTTCACAGGACACTGCTCTGTCTTGTGAAAAACTCATATCGCTTCAGTAGGAATTAAGAGGGGAGTGGCGGTCCAGTGCTGCTAAATATATGCACTTGATTAACTGATCATTACCAAGCGTGACTACCTCAAGAAATGGCGACACGTTGGCACCTTGCTGGTCTGTAGCATTCAGGTGTGTGTTAGCACAATGTCAAAATCTTAGTTTTGGTGATAAATAACCACAGTCTAACAACATACCAGCTGTCAAGCATGGTGGCGATCTGGGCTTATTTTACAGCTATAGAATCTGGGAATCTCGCAGTCATTGAGCAGAGCATGAACGCCGAATACCAAAGTATTCTAGGGTCAAATGTGAGGCCATCTGTCTGACAGCTAAAGCTTGCCCGACACTGGGTGATGCAACAGGAAAATGAGTCCAAGAATAACAGGAAACCTACAACAGAAAGACTGAAAAAAAGGAGAATGGAAATGCTGCAATGTCTCAGTAGAAGTTTAGATCTCAACAGGATTGGGTAGCTGTGGCAAAATTCTAAAAACAACTTCTAAAACAATTTTAGAAGCTGATAAAGTTCACACAAAAAATTATTACGTCAAGTTTTTGTTCCTAAAGGTGGTTCTACAAGCTATTGAATCACGGGATGTACTTAGTATTCACATGACTACATAGAGTCCTGTGAAAACTTTCTTTTTTACATGATTCTATATTCTCAAATGCAAATGTATACACAATTTATCAAAGACCGGTTGAACAAGTACAGCAGAAGTAACCATTACTGACTTTCCCTATTCTTGACTTAATAACAATGCCATGTTTGTCATGCTTTTCTAAATGATTATTATTCATCCGAAAACAAGGACAGTTTATGTAAGTCCATGAGCTTATATAGCTGTTTCAATAGATGCACGGAGAAAAGAGCCGACCTTATTCTGTTTGTTTGTTGTTGTTGTTTTTTTCACAATGCTCATTTTGCCAGTGACTCAAAAAATTGGGACTAGGATAGCAAAAGTTACCCTAGCAACTCAAAAAAAATGCAATTATGTCATGCATACAAAACTAAAATAAAAATAGCAAACCAAGTAAATGATAATTAAAGGTAACCATAGTAGGGAGTTGGCAAATAAGAGTAAAAGCCTAAATCAAAACACAGATCGACCACAATTTAAAAACCATTAAAAGGTGAAGTAAATAGCACTGACTATCTTGTCAAAAAGGCACCTGTGATTGACTGAGATGTATTAGGCACTGAATGATTAGTCAGGTAATAGAGTTAAATGCCATAATTCTGGGGAATCGATCCAACAACTAAAATTCTATATATATTCTTTTTTAAATTACGGAAACTATATAGGATTTGTCTAAACCCTTAAAAATTATGTCCTTTTCCCCTTTAAACCAACCATATAAGATCTCAGGCTGGTAAAAGAAATACATTTATACAGTCTTCTTCTTCTTTTGGCTGCTCCCATTAGGGGTCTCCTTAGTGGATCATCTTTTATGAATCCGCATATTTGATTGGGAAATGAATTTACACTGGATGCCCCTCCTGACGCAACAATCCCCATTTACCCGGGCTTGGGACCGGCACTAGGAGTACACTTGCTCTGGGGCCCCTGTGGCTCCTGTGGCTAGGTGGCTGGTAAATTTATACGGTAACCAGAGATTTTCTATTTCCAATAGATGAATGGTGTACAGTATACGTGCCTCCCTTTTTGATGGTCAGTGGCATCTGCTTGACATTTTGTTTTGTTATCATAGATTTTTTTTTTTTTGCTCCTTTCTTTTGTTT
>VUQH01040302.1:46327-60731 GCA_015106775.1 Etroplus canarensis
TGGGTAAGAAAGCCATTCACATTCCACATATGTGAATCCATGAATGAAATATGTGAGTATATGTATGCAATATGCAGAGTTTCTGACTATATATAAAGTTTGGGGAGATGGAAACACAAGAAATGTAAGAAAGAGATGAAGGAAAAGAGTTAGAGAGAGGTTTTGCCATTTTCTGGCTCCTGTGTTATTAATTATTAAAAGTCAAGCAAAGCTTTAGTGCCTGTTGCTGTTTATTTTATTCCTCTCTGCCTTGCCTGTTTGACACAAACATGCATATATACTGTATGCACACACACATAGATCTTCAGACAGACGTGGGTTGGCAAAAAAGGCTCCATAGGGAAATCTGTGACGTCAAAGCTTTAAAAACTTTCCGAATCATCAACAGAGGAACAACAATATCATACTGTCACAGTACTTCTCTGTTTCTGTATGTGTCTGCATGCATAGCAATATGTGATCATTCCCCACACACTATGCTTTTCATGTTATTCTGTACATACATTCATGCAGGAATTTATTATATCCCATGAGCAACATACAGTATATGCTGGTTGTAACAGTGCCAAAAATGACCCAAAAAATATTTGTTTAGGAAAAAGTGTATTTTTTTTCTAATTCAATCTATTTCTCTTCTGGTTTTGTGATTTTAATCTAATACAGGAACACAGGAAAAATTACACATGTGATGATCACTCAATCGCAATTGTAATTCCTCACTGGCTTTACTTCATATTCGCTTAAAACCACCTTCAGCAGGATAGCTTGATAGTTTAGAAGAGTCCCAGAAGGACAAAACTTGACAATAGTCAGCCTACTGACTCTCAACCTATTCACTATTGTTAAAGGCTGTAAAATTGCAATCAAATGCAAGTTTGTCAAGAGTCTGGTTTTTAATGACTAGTACCCTATTTATTATTTCATCTTTTTACACTCTCCTCTTCTTTTGCTAGATGGGGAAACTGGACAATCGCAGTCTGTCTCTGAAGTACCCTGTGTGGCCACGTTTCAACTCCTTTGGTGACGCTGAGCTCGATGACAACCACCTGTCCATTGTCACTTTAGAGGAGAAACCCTTTGTCATTGTGGAGGATGTAGAAAGGCTCACTGGTACCTGCATGAGGAACTCTGTGCCCTGTAGAAAGCATATCAAAGAGTGAGTCTGATATCTGTCTGTCTACCTCTATTGCAATAATTACTAAACTAACATTACTGTCAGTACAAAACACCACATATTGCAGTATGCTGTCATAAAAAAGTCCAATAAAATGTGTCTGATTCAATTCTGTGTGATAGGGATAGATGTTTTTTTGTAAAATATAATGTGGCCTTCTTGTTCCGGGGTGCAACCAGTGGTTTGCACCTTGTCATAACTCTTCTGTATTTACATTCTTAAATTCCAAACTTTAACAGTGACCCACCTGCCTGCTTGAGAGTGTTCTTGACTTGGCTAGATGTTGTGAAGGGTTTTTGCTTAACCAAGCAAACAATTCTGCAATCATCCACCTTTGTAGTCTTCTAGGCTTTTGGTGTTGCTGAGCTGACCAGTGCATTCCTTCTTTTAAAAAAATTGCTCCATTTTTGGATTGACCAACCCTCATTTTTTGCCCTCTCTCTCTGAAAGGTCTATTTTGACGTCTCAGCCTAATAATGGCCCCCTTCACTTGCACTGACATTTCTTTACAACTCATTTTGAGCGTTCCAGTGAACAGCTACCAAATGCAATTTAAACACTTAATATCAACTCTAGACCTTTTATCTGCTTAGTTTTTCATGTAATGACGAGAGAACAGGCCTCACTTGTTCATGAAACTATTCAGTTACCAACAGTGTTACCTCAAATGTAGATAATTATCAAGTATATCAAACGTATTAAAAAAATAAATTCACTGAAATCAACTATGACTGAAGCTACAACCATATAAGTATTTGTGTGTTGCTGCTAATGTATTCCTACTGACCTGTTCTATTAATGGCAAACAAGCTTATTATTGTTGACAATAAGCTGCATCGAACCCATCAGAGGTCTTCTTGTCTGCTCCACCTTTCACTGAAACTGACTGAAATACACTGTGTAACTGATTTAGAGGCAGTTTTGTACAAAGCGAATTCAGGATTGAATAAAAAAAATTGCATTTCATATCAGTGTATTGGATAATCAGAGGGTGATACATTTATATCGTCCCTATTCCATTTTCGAGCCCTGTTTCTGTGCTCCTCTGCTAATGTCTCACTCTCCCCTTTCTCTCACAAATATGGAAGGAGGTGCAATGTGCAATCTTTGCTGCAGCTTCTTCCCGCTTTAAAATGGAGGTGACTGCTGAACTCAGCATTTTACTTCCTTCCATAACATTTTGTGTCTTATGCCATTTTTTCCTAAGATCGTTCCTCTTGCAGTATTATATTCCTGAAGCTCACCCTCTGTGTGAGTGTATGTCACCAAATGGCTTGAGTGGCTCTGAATCAAAGTGTGTAATTAAGTTGTTGATAACGTAACAATTCATTACTAGATTACACATTTTACCATAAGATTTTTATTTTTTTCACTCATTAACATTAAAATGTTGGGAGATTATGTGTGGACATTTTCTGAAGTTAACCTTTCTCACATGCAGCAAACAATAATAAGAGATACTGTTGTATGTAACAGCCATGTTTTTTGTTACTGGAAATACTGGAAATTGTCTTAGGTAAAGGAAGACACCCAGGACTTAGTTAGACATTATATAGACTTTGCACTTGAAAGGTGACAAAGTAAAGACGTTTCCATGTAAGATGTGACTTATTTGGACATTTGTTTTTCACAGCTCACACAAGGTAATTTCTAGAAATATTCAGGGCTTCAGTGCATGTGAAAAAAAGGCTAAACATAGGCATGTCTGCTACATATTTTGTGTCACTCTTTTATCACACTGTCTGTAACTACTTTGTATCCAGTATACACACACAAACAGAGCTGATTAAGCAGCAATAGTCTTACAGAAGGGGCTGACAGAGATTTACATGCAGAATCGCTGTGAAGTAGGGCGGAGAATAAAGCATCTCCAAGGAGAAATACAAACACACATTCACAAGCTCATACACTCTCTGTTGCCACATGTCCACTCACTCACAGGCCAGTGCTGCTTTTCTGCCTCCCATAGCGCAATTCCCACTCAAGCATCCGAAGTGTCCATTTGAAGAACGCAGGATAGATGGAGGGAAAAAGAGAGGCAAACCAGGAGGAGTGGTGAAGGGGTTAGATTGGGGTTGAAGGAGTATCCATGCATGCAGAACCAGAAATTCACTCATCCAGGCTGGGCTTAAGAACAAGCCATACTTAACACTAACGCTCTCACAGTCATACACAGATCCACATTTTCCTCTCTGGGTACCCCTCAGGCCCTGTAGTGTTTCTATATCAAGTTGGCCTGCTAAGTTCACAAACAGCCTCCATAACATCACATGCTCTCAGTGCCTGAACTGTACAATGGCCTGCCTAAATGGGAACGCTGTGTTCATGAATGCAGCTATTAAAGTTCTGGCCTATATGCTTACTCTGTCACCACCCCTAACAGCTGAACCTGCCAGAAACTTGACTTAGTTGTTCTTGTTTCTGCTAATATCATCCTAACCCTTGTAGTTACATTACAGTAGCATGACCAAAATGTTAATTTTACCTGAACATCACAAAGGCATAAAGTATATTATGCTCAAAGCAACCATGCTCACACTACAGACAAGATATTTACAGATCAAACATATTTCTCCCTAATTTATAGTACAGGTTTTGCCTCGTGTGAACTCTTCTGCACTTTGGATGTGGACCAATGCAAGTTAATTAGTGCTTCTAAGATCACACATACTGCCTGCAGAACCACACACCACTGCCTGTTTTCTCCACCCATCCACTCTATCTTTTCTTACTGATTCCATTCCCACTGGTGTCACAGGGCTTCCATATAATTAATTAAAATCTGTGGATTGAGTTAGCAAAAAGCATTGTATTGCACTGGACAATGCTGCAAATACAATTTCAAAAATTTTTTTAAATTAAAAAGGAATCAGAACTTTTATGTTTCTCCTATGATGCATTACACTGATTATACTGATGGTTGCAGGTTTGATGAAATGACATTCACAACTGCTGACATACCAGGACTTGGCTTTTTTAAAAAAAATAAATCCCTTCTTTCTTGTGTAAAACTGTTAGACCGTAAAAGTAAATGCCTTTCCAGTTCAAAGACAGGAAAGAATTCCACTTGGGGAGACATTTGTTTGACAGATCGATGGAGACTAGTGAAGGAGTTTGCAAGAACTGGCAAATGTTTTTATTTCCAGCACTACGAAATTACTTTAAAGTGGCAAAGTTTCATCTCTGAAGGGTATTCCAGAGTCACAGTCAGATGTGTGGAGATTTTTTCCTTACTTTCCATCAAGTTTGCATCCAGGTTGTTGTTAAAGTAAAGGACGAGGTTATCGTCTTCTAATTAGCACACATCTAAAAGTCAAATGAGACTCCCAGGTGGCTGAGAGTTGACGTGCTCTTCTATGTGTGCGTATGGTCTTGTGTGTGAACTCTTCTGCTCTCAAATTCATGTACACAGATGGTACAAGGCTTGCAGATGCAGCGCTGTCAAATTCTCCTTCTCTAGAGAGACAGAGGAAAAAGGAGCATATTTTTCAAGTCTTTAGTCATTCCTGAATAGATTGACCTGAAATTAAAGGTGAAAAAGTCCCAGGGTGATATTTGTTCATTGGTGCAGTCACTAATTTAACAAGCAGGATGGAAGATGAAGCAAACAGTGTTCTGCTTGTTTTTAACCTGGAGGAAAGAGGGCTTCTTTCCCAATACATGGTTTGCAAATGTGAATATGAACATGTAAATGCATGTTCAGTCATTTGTCACTCAAACTGCTGGTATTCATCCTGTCAGGTTTTATCTCAAAGTTCAGTTCATGCTGTTTGTTTATTTTTTCTGTCACTGACACTAAACCAATCATTGAAACTTCTGTTTCTGTGAGAATCATCAGCTAATGATGCATGTGTTTTGTGTTTTTGTAGCAACACAACAGAGGCTGGTGGGACGTATATCAAGAAGTGCTGCAAAGGTTTCTGCATCGATATACTGAAAAAGATTGCCAAGTATGTTAAGTTCACCTATGACCTGTACCTGGTTACCAATGGCAAGCATGGCAAGAAGATCAACAATGTCTGGAATGGGATGGTGGGAGAGGTAAAAGGAACTTGTGTGTGTGTGTGTGTGTGTGTGTGTGTGTGGGTGTGTGTGTGTGTTATCCACATATTGCTCATGTTATGGGAATTTGCAACACATTATGGGGATGCATCTTCCAGATGGGGTAGAACGCAAATCCCTACCAACTGCTGACCCCACGTGTGTGCTTTTATCATATCTTACAGGTGAACTTTAACCAAATTTCCATGATTTAGTCTTAATGAATTTGTGCTCATACCAATGTTTAGTCAATTCAGGCAATTTTATGTATGCATTTTTAATTGATGTAACTACTTAGTGAGTTCATATTTGGGATGGCTCCTTTATCAAAAATATCAAACTCTAATTTGAGGGAGACAGATTTTTTGACTACAGCATGAAACAAATTGCATGCTAAAACATTTGTAGATGAAATTAATGCTTTGAGCGGAAATAAGTTAACTTTGTGCAGTTATGGTTGTATCAAAGTGGTTTATTTTTTTCACTTTACCTGTCAGTAGTTCTTGCTCCACAACATTTGGCAATTTTGATCAATATTTTGGTATATTTTGGGTTTTGGTTAAGGTAAGGATAGTAGCAAGACTGAAAGGGAAGGTTTACAAGACAGTAGTACTACTGTGGTTTGATGATGAAGATGATGGCACTGACAAAAAGACAGGAGGGGGACCTGGAAGTGGCAGAATTGAAAATATTGAGATTTTTACTGGGATGGACAGGGTCAGAAGTGAGTCCATCAGAGAGACAGCTCAGACTGAGCGGTTTGGATACAAAACAAGAGAGACAAGCCTGAGATGATTTGAACATGTGCAGAGGAGGGATAGTGGCTATACTGGACTAAGGATGTTGAAGATGTCAAGCAGGACAAAAAGAGGAAGACCACAGAGAAGGTTCACCGGTGTCATGAAGGAGGACATGCAGAGGGTTGGTGAGACAGAAGAGGATGGAAGGGTAGGGTGAGATGGAGGCAGATGATTTCTGTCTTGTATGTGTACTGTATGAATATGAATCAAAAACAAAAATACAAATGGTTTTTAGTGTTTTAGGTCATTAGTTAAGAAGTTGGTAAACAGGGTGGCTGTAGCTCAGTAGGTAGAGCAGGCTGTTTTCCAACAGGAAGGTTGGCAGTTTGATCCATGGCTTCTCCATTCTAAATGCCAAAGTGTCCACTAAACCAGAAATTGCTCCAGATGCATCAACTGGAGTCTGAATGCGTGCATGATAGTTAAAAATGCAATTAAAGGCACAGAATAAAGTGTTGTGTGAATGGGTGAATGAAGCCTGTAGTAAAAAGCGCTTTGAGTTCTCAGTTAGCCTAAGCACTGTATGAACACCAGTCCATTTACCATATATAGAACAGGCCACATGTAATAAATGATGTGTTGTACAGATCAGTCTCAAAATAAGAAATGTAAGTTTAGTAGACTGAAAATGAGAGATGTTTGCATAACAGAAAATCTCCATTTCAAAAGAAGCTTAAATACTGACTGAGCAACTGTTTACAAACTGAAAAAAGGAGATTTTGGCACAGACTGCAAATCTTTAGAACGTATACAAATCTTAGCTACTCCTGCAGAAAAGTACTTTGCTTGGCTTTAATTATCAGCTCCAACTTAAAGAAAAAGTCCAAGAGTTCATTTTAAAAGTATAAATTTTATAGCGGTAGTTTTTTTTGTTTGTTTTTTTTTAATGGCAGAGTTCGATCACTGATTTGAAGATTACTTGGCATTCATCTTATTTTGCACTGACTCCCACTTACATATTGGTTATATTGATTGGGATTCAGTCTGAGGTCTGAGATTAAAGACTTTATTGATGTACAATCAATAATATTTACAGTGCATCTGGAAAGAATTCACAGCGCTTCGCTTTTTCCACATTTTGTTGTGTTACAGCCTTATTCCAAAACGGATTAAGTTCATTCTTTCCCTCAACACAGAACACCCCATAATAACAATGTGAAAAAAGTTTTTTAAATGTTTGCAAATTTATTAAAAATTAAAAATCAAGAAATCACATGTACATAAATATTCACAGCCTTTGCCATTAAGCTTAAAATTGAGCTCAGGTGCATCCTGTTTTCACTGATCATCTTTGAGACATTTCAACAGCTTTATCGTGCGCTGACGCTGCCCATCCAACCTGACGGAGCTTGAGAGGATCTGCAAAAAGGAATGGGCAAAACTGCCCAAAGATAGGTGTGCCAAGCTTGTGGCATTACAGTATATTCAAGAAGACTTGAGGCTGTAAATGCTGCCAAAGGTGCATCAACAAAGTATTGAGCAAAGGCTGTGAATACTTACATACATGTGATTTCTTGATTTTTCATTTTTAATAAATTTGCAAACATTTCAAATAAAACGTTTTTTCACATTGTCAGTATGGGGTGTTGTGTGTTGAATTTTGAGGGAAAGAATTAATTTTTTCCGTTTTGGAATAAGGCTGTAACACAACAAAATGTGGAAAAAGTGAAGCTCTGTGAATACTTTCCGGATACACTGTATATCCTTATGCAGCCTTAGCGTTTGTTTTGGTTTGTAGCATTTAAGCATTTTGTCATAAAAGATAATAATTTGCAGAGCCTAGTAAAGAGAAAATGTTTTGCCCTATGATACACTGACAGCCTGTCCAGAGTGTACACTATCCTTCACCCAGTTACAGCTGAGATCATCTCCAGCCTCCCTTAAGAAACAAAGTTTGATATGCAGTTAAGGAAATGGATGGATGGATGGATGGATGGATGGATGGATGGATGGATGGATGGATGGATGGATAGATGGACATTTTTTGTTGGAATTATACTCTTGCAGTTCTTAGATGTACTTTATATTCATGTTAATTATACTGAGGCTTGTTGCATTTTTCTGCCCTTCCCGTTTGTGATACAGTGTAACATTTTTCTATTCTCCATCCTTGTTTCTTTCTTTTCCTTTATCCTCAATTACTCCTCCTTATCATTCTTCCCTCCTGTCCCATTGTTCTTTCCTTTTCCCTGCCCTAAAAAGGTGGTCTATAAGAAAGCCGTCATGGCCGTCGGATCTCTGACGATCAATGAGGAGCGTTCTGAGGTCATCGATTTCTCCGTCCCGTTCGTGGAAACTGGGATCAGTGTCATGGTGTCCCGTAGCAATGGAACTGTCTCCCCATCAGCCTTCCTTGGTAATTGTCAGAAAATAGCCGTTTCTTTGTCGCTGGACTCTAGGAAGCACAAGAGCAAATCCTGTCTTGTTTGCTTCTTCACTTTGTATGAGTGTAGAATGGTATTTGCTTTGGGTGTGTGTGTGTGTGCATGCTCCCTGAGATACAGCACTGACAACATAATTCACTTCTGTTACACAGCTGTCAATACTTGCTCTTTCATCTGTGGGATTTAGCTCAACTCCTGCTTCCTGCCACAGTGACTCTCACTTACCTGAGAGGTACTTAACTACAGGATTTTAACTTGAGAGACCATGGATATTCCCGTGATGGCTACTCAGTCACGTTCATTTGATGCAGAGTGCTTTAACATTGACACGATATGTGACGGCACAGACACAAAAGCACACACAGGCTTAAACACAAATTGGCAGCAGGATATTTCATGAAAAGAGAAACCTAAGCTATTGCCAGAATGCATACACACAGGTACACAAGCTGACATGTATGCAAGCATGCAGTTAGCACTGTGAAAGTGGCAATTATAAGGGCCTAGCAGGAATAGCCCATAATGGTTGCTTGCCAGAACACACACACACACACACACACACACATCTACATGCGCACACACACACAGATGCACAAGTTCTGGTGTGCAGCCCTCTGCCAGCAGTGCTCTCCCATACATTAGAACAGAGTTTAATCTCTGCAGTAGCGCTAAGGGCTCAGAGGGAGGACAGGAGTGCTGACGCCAGGGCTTTCTATACTGTACCCCTCCTTGCACAGCCAAGTAGGAGGAATGCCAGTGTGTATGCAAGTGTTTTAGGGTAGCTGGGATCTGTAGAGCATCTGAATGCCCACCAGCCTGCTTGGGCATAGAGTTTTTTACTCAGTATGTGTGTGTGTGTGTGTGTGTGTGTGTGTGTGTGTGTGTGTGTGTGTGCATATACACCATTGATTAAGTTCTTTGATAAACAGAGTCTACAAATGAATAAGAAAAAGTGGTGTAAGATAAAAAGTAAATGAAACACAAATTAAGTATGAATATTGACTGATACGGAACCTCTGTTCTCTAAATGCACTCTATTTCTCTCACAGAGCCATTCAGCGCATCAGTGTGGGTGATGATGTTTGTGATGCTCCTACTGGTGACTGCAATGGCTGTCTTCATGTTTGAGTACATCAGTCCTCTTGGCTTTAACAGAAACTTGGCACAGGGAAAAGGTGAGCATGGACATTAGCAATATTCAATGTTCAGTTTGTGATAGTCACTAGTTCTGCAACTAGGTTTTGAAATATTTTTCTTGCGCTCAAAAAATCATATTAATATTTAATCTCATTATAAACAAAAAAAATCTTAAGTTTGAGCTTCTAACAGGTGATTAAAACAAAAAACATATCCTTTTTGTTTTCCTGTTTGTGGTCTATTGTATTCCATAAAAACCATTTCTCCTTTCATTGCCTCTCTCTCTCTCTCTCTCTTTCTCTCTCTCTCTCTCTCTCTCTCTCTCTCTCTCTCTCTCACTCACACACACTTTCCTCTTTCTCAGACCCCCATGGCCCTTCCTTCACTATGGGCAAGGCTGTCTGGCTGCTGTGGGGTCTGGTCTTCAACAACTCTGTGCCAGTGCAAAACCCAAAAGGAACCACCAGCAAGTTTATAGTGTCAGTGTGGGCCTTCTTTGCTGTCATCTTCCTGGCCTCTTACACTGCCAACTTGGCTGCCTTCATGATTCAGGAGGAGTTTGTGGACCAAGTCACTGGGCTTTCAGACAACAAGGTAATGAAAAATGAGTGAAAGAGGTAGTTTTAGTGTGTTTTTGCAGTCCTTCAGTTTTCAGCAGTCTTTCAGCAAAACGATTAGAAAATCCTCATCTGATAAAAGGGGTAAATGAGTCTTAAAATGTGCTTTTGTTGCATGATTTTTATAGCAGCTAACATAAATAAATATAAATCACCTGAATTAAAGGGGAGTGTTTGGGAAAAAGAAATCACTGAAAAATACAGGTGCAGCTATATGAACTCAGAATTAAACTGACAAGTATGTAGAAAAAGGTCTAGAAAAAAGAAAGGCTGGGATATTGAAGTAAAAGGTCAAGCTAAATGCACCAAAAAAATAGAAGAAAAAATCAAGACAAAAGAGCAGAGTGTTTCCAAGGACAGAAATACAGATGTATTAGAAGAGATGCTACGAAGAGAAAGCTGACGTAGAGGGTTTTGACAACAAACAGACGGAGAGAGCCAGGGAGGGATGGTGTAAGGGGTACATCAATTGGCAGGAGGGAGACTGAGGACTAGCAAAAGGCCAAGACACACAAGATGGTACAAGACAACAGGCAGACAGATATGGGCCAGGTTGAAGGCTGAGGTAGGGGAAGAAAAGCATCAGGGGGAGAAAATAGAAGATGTGGAAAGACAGGGAGCATCAGGAAAGAAAGGAAACAGTCAAGATGGGAAAATGGCCCTGTACACAGTTATGCTGAGAGAGGCTGGTCATCTATCCAAATGTGACCAACAAAAGGTTGAAGAGTATTTTTCATGAATGAGTCATATTTTCTATATTTCCCTTAACTCAGCTTTAAGTGAATATAAGCCACTAGATGGCAGGGACAGATGCATTGCACCATTCAAGCTGAGGGGGAAATGTACCCACACATGAGTATCTTTTTTTTAGTTTTAAAAAATAATTTTGTTACCATCATTACTTAAAATATGTAGATATGATAATTTTATATGATGAGACAAACATCTTTCTAATTGTGGCCACAGCAGATTAAGTTGCAGTATAAAAATGCTTCACAACAGCAAGTTACCATCGATCAACTCAGCTGTTAAGCTTTCTGGCTAGCTTGTCATAGCTTGTGATTGCATAAGGCAATTCAATTTACAACAAAAATAATTTCAAGGGACTTCATGCTGTAAGGTGAAGACCCTGCAATATTAGAGAGAAAATCCCAACAATCAGACAATCACCTGTGAGCAAGCACTTGGCAACATTAGGAAGGAAGAACTCCCTTTTTACAAGAAGAGACCTCCAGCAGAACCAGGCTCAGGGAGGGGCAGCTATCTGCCTTGACCGGTTGGTGTGAGGGGAACAAGAACAGAAAAAAAGGAGAGCACAGAGAAACGAGGACAAAGCACACTATGGGAGAACAGGAAACGAGAGGAACATCTCAGGGAGTGAGGTGGACCAGGTTGTGATTTGACCCACTGAGCGAGGGAAGGGCAGAGGAGCTGTATCATCCTTAACGTTTGCATACAGTAGAATAGATCTATTGCCCTCTGACCTCTGGTGGGGCAGCTCACATACTGGGTGAAAGTGGTTTGTGTTTTGTTAAATGTAATATGAGTAAAATCCCCTGAGATAACAATGTACTCACTTACATGTTCAGTCTGCAACCAGGCTATTGCAGAGTGGATGATGCTGGATGCAAAATTTATTTTGGCAGAGCAAGGTACATAAACCGTCACTATGATGGTGTGTTAAAGCTCACATGGTGGGTAATATGGTCAGAGATTACACAGTTCAATGTCCGGTTCAATGCCCAGGCTACAAATACGTTCTTTGAGCATTACACCAGCAGTTATTAACATAAATGGCAAGTCCACCACCTGTTTTCTTATCACTCTTGGTGTAGTTCCTGTCAGCAGCAGCAACAATAGAGTAACCCTGAATGCTCACCGTCCTGCTTGCCGTCAGGTTTAACCTGACTTTGGGCCAGCACTGTCAGCGCCTCCATCTTATTTCCCAGCAGTCGTACATTTACCATGACGAGAAACAGGAGACATGATTTAAAACTCCTTTTCTCCAAAGCCCTCCGCTATTAATCCAGCAGCAATGAAGATTGGCCTAAACGTTATCAACTAGCATTGTTTATAAGGCATCTTAAACAGTTTAAAAAAAAAGACTTAGAAATTTAAAGAGCAAAAAAAAAGAAGAACCTTAAACAACAGGCTACACGCAGGATGGCACATGTGCACTTTAATACAGGGGTGAAAAGAGGTGGGTGGAAAAGAAATTCTCAGGGCATCATGGGAATCCTGAGCAATTTAAGCTTATTACAACATAACTATGGGGTGGTTTAGGGTCACCTGAGCCAGCCTTAACTATAAGCTTTATCAAGAAGGAAAGTTTTAAGCCTACTCTTAAATATAGAGAGGTTGTCTGTCTCCTGAATACAGACTGCTGGTTCCAGAGGACAGGGACCTGTTTGTTTAATGCTCCATGTACAGTATTATTCTGCTTTTACAAACTCTAGGATCCACAAGCAAGCCTGCACTCTGAGAACGAAGTGCTCTGTTGGGAAAATATGGTACTATTAAGATAGCCTGGTGCCTGATTATTCAAGACTTTGTATGTAAAGACAAGGATTTTAAATTCAATTCAGATTTAACAGAGACCCAATGAAGAGAAGCCAGTATAGTGGAAATATGATCTCTCCCTCTAATCCCTATTAGTACTCTCACTGCAGCATTTCGGACCAACTGAAGGCTATCAGCATACCATGCTGTTGAATATTTGTAATAAACAGTAGTGCGAATCAGCTGTGAGCATGCCTTTTCTCTCTCTCTAGTTAGTTCAGTGTGTATAGGTGTGGTTACAGCTAATATATACTTATATTAGCCTGATTGTGATGATGAAGATGGATCTTTGAAGGTGGCAGAGCAGTTTGGTTACTACTGCTCAGTCTGAATGTTTACTAGCGATAAAGCATACTACACAAAAATTAGTAAGTAAAAAGATCAACTATTAAATGAGAGCGATCAAGTATTTTTTCCTCTTACCTTTAAACACTGTGTTAAAAAAAAAACAGTGTCCTGTTTCTTCACTCTTTGCGAGAAGCTTGGGTTCCAGTGGAAACAAACACTAATTATTATTTAGTAGCATCATTAAAATCAAATAAAGCTTTTATTTATTAAGCCCACAAAGCTGTTCTGATGGGCTTCTTTGATTTATTAGAGCAGCATTTATTTTTAATAATAATAATAATAATAATAATAATAATAATAATAATAATAATAATAATAATAATAATGTTTTGTATTAACTGTAGACGGAAAACTGCTGCATCATCAAACCATGTTTACAATAAGTTGCAATAATCTAACCTGGAGAAGATGAGGGTGTGGTAAGCAGTTCAGTTTTATTACTTAGTAGTATCGGTCTAACCTTGGCAATATTTCTAATCTGTGCAAAGCAAGACTGGACTAGAGTTTTGAAATGCTGGTTGAAATTAAGATGCTGATCAAAAACAATGCCCAGGGTTCTGGCATATTACTTTGGGTTGGAGGTTAGCTCTCGAAGGTGGGAAGTGACACTGACAGAAATATAATCGGGACCAATAAGAAGGACTTAAATTTTATCCAAGTTCAGTTGCAAGAAATTAGAATTCATCCAGTCCTTGATGGTATTGAAACAGAAATGCATGGAATCCAAATTTGTGTGAGCTTCCAGACTAAATGAGACATAAAACTGGCAATCATCAGCATAAAGGTACGTTCACACTGAACACGATTCGCGCAGCAAATTCGCCTCCACCGCCTCTGTTTGACTGCGCGGTGAATTAGCCCCTATTCGCGTGTCTAAAAGTGTGACCCCCAACCTCGGTCTCACTGCTACATCATGGAAGACATGGATGATGTTGAGAGTAGCTTGGGTTTATTTGTTTTGGAGAGCTCTACAAAGGCAAGAAAGCATGTCGCCGTGTCTGGGTTCATGATATCATTCAGAGACGCTCCCAGTACGGTGAGTTTCACCATTTACTCCAGGAGCTGCGTCTGGATGACAGCCGCTTTCAGCAGTACTTCCGTCTCTCTTTGGCCCAGTTTGATAACTTGCTGTCCCGCATTGGTCCGCGGATTACGCGACAGGACACCAACTACAAGCGCTCTATTCCAGCTGCAGAGCGCCTGTCCATCTGTCTTCGGTCAGTAAATGGTTTTGGACTCCACCTGCTGATCACGTCATCAACACGTCACTACCAAAGCCGAGTTCCTGATTGGTTGACGTGACGCGAATATTCGCCAAAGTTCAGATTTTTCAACTCTGGAAAA
>VUQH01040303.1:4308-18051 GCA_015106775.1 Etroplus canarensis
CTCTCTCTCTCTCAATCATCCCCACCATTACAAATCTAACAAGTACAGATCAAGACTAAGGTGTGTTATTGCAGCACATGTGCTCAATATATTTTTGTGCCGCAAACTTAAGCTGTTTTTGTCCTCATAATGTGTCAATCACTCTTTCTAGTCAGGCTGTTATTTCTCTCTATTTAGCATTCTCACTCTATCTTCAAACAGCACTTCATACCGACCCAAGATGATCATCTAAATAGATCAAATTAAAGTGTCGGACTCAGTGCAGCTGGTGTCGCCATCATTATTCACGCTGTCACTCCCAAAGTGATTTCTTCTCCTCCTCTGTCACTCATTCTTTTCATCTCTCTCTGACCATCAATTTGTCTCTGTGTTTATCAGAAAGATTGAATTGTATCATGGGTAGACTTTCAAAGAGCTGCACCTGTTTCATGCATACCAGGGACTCCAATGTGCCCTGCCCACATATAGTCTACAGGGATCTAACATATTTATCCTTCCTATATGAATGACATTTATTTTAATCGGTGAAATAGCTCCGATTCATGTTTACAATGTTTGCCAAGGAGCCTTTTGCATACAAGGACTTTACTTGGTGTATGTAGCAAGTGCCCCAAAGTCAAGCTCTAATAGTAGCGTGTGAGTAAAATTTGAAATAAAAATATTTAAAAAAAATTGATTAAAAAGCACTGTTAGTATTAATGAAAGGGAATTTAGAGTGTGAATATTATTTTTTAAAATCAAAATAGTATTATATATAGCAAATAGTATTGTTTGACCCTCGACCCAGAACCACCTATGCTACACACTGGACTCTGTATATTGGGTTCTCTCATATATTTTATCTTCTTATCTGTATGTTTCTAGCTTTCATATTTATATTTTTATATACTTAATGGTGTGTCTGTAATGCAAGCAATTTCTTCCTGGGATTAATAAAGTATTCTGATTCAAATGGATATAGAAGTATAACACAAAATCATTGGAATAACCTGACTAATTAATGCAGTCTGTGTGTAAATGGTACTTGCGTGAAATATCTGTTTTAACACATTACTGCTTTTTGAGGATTTCTCTATGGACATTGGCATTCGCCCTTGAGCAAAACATAGAGTGGAAACAAGTGCATGTCAAACTAAGGCCAAACTTAGCAAGCTCCAGGTGGAAACATGTTACTCGACTGCAGACACCTTTCAAAATGGTTTCACACTCAAATGAGTCCAGGTGTTGTCTCTGATTTGAAAAAGAAAAAACACCTACATGTTCTCTAAGGGCTACATAGTACATGGTTTGACATCCTTGCTGTAGATTTAGTCTACAGGGTTTGCTGTCACTGCCAGGAACAAACCACCATTTCAAGCTTGTTTTCACAAAACAGTTTATGCAAGACAAAAGGTGTCTAGTAAATGAAAAAGCAAATGAAAATTTATCTCCTCTTCTTTTCATGGCCTCTTTTTCTCCCACTACGTCTCTCAGTGCTCAGTCTCTTGTCACTCACACCCTCTCTTCTCAGTGTGCCTGTGAGAGCTGAGGTGTTTAATGCATGCTTGCACTGTGGGCCAAGCAGCAAACATAATGTTCTGTATGCTGACCACCGTGATGAGGGCCTCTGCAGATTTCATGTTGTGGTCTGTCAGTCAACAAAAAATGGGTTTGCTCTTAGCCGCCATCAACATGTGGGATGCAGTTGTTTTTCTGGGGTGCAATTGGCTTAGTGACAAGGCTTAGGTGGCATTTACCCTGCTGGATTAGCCACTAGCTTTGACATTTACCAATAGCTAGGCCTTACAGGAGCGGAGCCAGCTTTTCCCTCACAGGTGCAGGAACATGAGGGCCAACTGGGATATAAACTGATGTGTATCTTTTTGAGTGGTGAAATGGGAAGTTAGTTCATATTCTATGATGTATTTTATTGGTACTGCTTGAGGGAAACACATGAAAACTTAAATATTCATGATTAAAATACAAACCCTTTAATTATTTTGCACAGTTCAACACATTTAATAATAGGCTGTGCCACTGCAGCTTACTTGAATTATTAGTTTAGTTGGTAACATGGAATCTGTTCACCAGTGTTTAAACAGCACTTTAATTGCTGGTAAATTATTATTAACATACACAGTTACCTATCATTTGCTCAATTGTTCTACATTACAAAATATGTAAAAAATGAGGGTGTCTAATATAGCAAACATCTTGTGTGCACTCTATGTGATCTATCCAAACTCGAAGACATTACTGAAAATGGTAATGGACCCTAACAAGAAATAAATGGCATACAATCTAAAGCAGTATATCTGGCCTATTTCAGAAAATTACAAGCTGGAAACCTCCAGCAGTTACAATAAAGTTATTTTTTTCTTTTTTCCTGCAGTCTGTAAACAGACAGCAGACTGTGTGTTAGCATCGATGGCCAGACGTGGCTGTGCTGCAGGCGTCCCTTCTGTCGTGTGGCTCTTTAAACTGGAAAGACTTTTGGTGGAGCTGGGAACAAACAAGATCTTGCCAAATGGTCAATGATGGTTTCCGTAATAACTTGGTATCTATACAGTAATTTCCTGCAACATTACCCATTCCATGATATTTCCCAGCCTCAGTGACAGCCCTGGCTGAGGCGTTGTGTTTATGTCTGTCTGTATGTTTCTGACTTTTTCTCTGTGAGTTCCATTCTGCTATATAACAGGGACACCCTGCGGTCCAATTTCATTACATCTTGCACAGATTCTTTTGTACATGATGATTAAATGATAACATTTTGGTGATCAGTAATCAAAGATCAAAATCACTGTAACCTTTTTGCCATAACTTAAGAATTCAACTAGGCCAACAATTATAAAACTTCACAATAAAGTTTAATAGGTTGGGCATACGTAAATTGCAACAACTTTACAACTTTAACACTTTTGTCTGTTTGACCACCACAAAGAGGTCATTCTTATATAAAATAACATAAAGCCTCCAATTTTATTTTTGTGATGTTTTGGTTGTGTTTTCTGGCAGAAACAGAGGTAGGGATAGAGGTCAAAGAGACTGGAGAGAACGACGTGACTAAAATATACTGAGTGGGTTACCCTGCCCTGCACCATGTTAGTTATTGATATTATAAACCTTATACATGGTTAAAGATATAGTTTCACAAAAATATGCAAGAAAATACTTTCACTTTAATTGTCCCTCATCAATTAGCATTTTTCTTTCTTTTCTTATTTTCAATTATCTAATCAATGCTGTGAATATACAAAATAAATGTGGTCATTCAAGCAGATTTTCACAACAATGAAATAAAGAAGATTCAGTTGTGTGGAAAATACGCAGGACCGTAAAGCCTGCTGGTTCAGTCTGTTGAAGCAAGTACTAGTCATCGAGTGCTGAATCATCCACACCTTTTTTCCCTCTTTATTACAGTTGCACATTATATCAGGCCAAGTATAATATACATATTGTATCTCTACAGGGACTTATTCACTAAGATTTACTGGGTTTGATTTTTGTGATTCATTTTTAATTAATACAATAGTTTATCAAATGCCTGTGTTTTCCCTGTCATTCACTTTACATTTATGCCTGCTAGACATGCTGTTCTATCAGCTGTCTTACTTTGTTCCTTAGCAATCACTGTTTAATATTTTTCTCAGGTCTTGTCATTGTAGTGTCAAGGCTTCCAGCTTGTATAAGATGTCTAGTCTTATTCTACCAAAACTAGTCAAAACTAGTGATCATTTGCACATTTCACCAATGTTAATGGGATAGTCATGACCTAATGATTTACAGTATAAATATATAGTATGTCCATGTCTACTCTTGTTGTTATAATGCTACTCATCAGGTAATACCTCATTAGTTCTCAACTTGTCTCTTGCTAAATAATGACATACTTGTACACCATATTATAAGGTGTTGCCCATTAACTTTTTTTTCCTGCCATTTGGTGATAGGCGGATAAAAAAGGGGCTTATTTGAATGTTTTACCTTAAAGCTGTTGCCTAAATTGTCAACAAAACTGCAAACTATGTGATAACTCTCTGGGGCCATTACTAGGAGCACCTGCTTTCAATTTCATCCATATTTAATATAATAATTTAATATATACATATTGTCTTTTCTTTCACTTTAAAAAAAGGCTTTCATTTTATGACCATGTTATTCATTTTAGGATTAAACAGCCAGCCATTCGTATTTCCATCTACATACTGTAAGTTATTACCAATAAAAAATGTAAAATGAAGCCTGACAATGTCTGATAGATGACTTTTAGTGATAAAATTACCAATTACCCAAATCAATAGCCCCTGTTTACCTCTCCAGTTGACAACTTATATTATATTATATTATATTATATTATATTATATTATATTATATTATATTATATTATATTATATTATATTTCAGTTTGGAGTTTGTGGTGAAACAGAGATTTAAAAGTGAGTGAACAAAGCTTCAAATGAGTGACTGCTCTCTAAAACTTGTAGATGAGCATCTGTTTCACAAGAAGTTCACCACCTTAAAATGTGGTCAGGTCAAAAATTCCACTGCCACAAAAAGTTATCACTGGAGGTTTAAGTGACATAAACAACTATATTAATTTCAGGAGTCAAGCAGTCTTGTTGAAGACTGTTTTTTCATTCTGAGGTACAAATTACTCCAATGAGGATGTGAAACTAAAGACTGCAGTACTAGAGTGGTCTTTTAGCAGACTCAATTGTCTGTGCTGCCTGCCAGTGGTTGCAGGTGAGGAAGGTAAATATTAAGAATGCCTCCATTCTACACTGATGAGTGAAGGAGCAGCTATTGCAAATATTGCCCTGAAGAACTGATAAATGTGCTGAGGGAGTTATCAGTGAGCACGCAGGAAAGCTAATTGGCTTTGATTAGGCAGAAGCCAGTGTAACATTTTCATTAGGCAAGAGAGGGTGAGATAGAGAGACAGTAATGAAGGAGAGTGTTGCTTCCTCTTTCTTGCCAATCATGTGTTTCAACATTTTCACTGCTTCTGCAGATGTATGTGCACCCGCATGCACCCACAGTTCAAATGTAATGATTCTAGTGGCTGTGATTTGCATGTCTGTTATTAGCACACCCACCATATTAGAGATTAATGCTTTTTATTTGCCTAGGAGTTTGTGAGACAGATGGTAAAGCCACGTGCCATTTGTATGTGTGTGTGTGTGTGTGAGAGAGAGAGAGATAGAGAGAGAGAGAGAGAGAGAGAGCTCACACAACTCACTGGCTTACTGACTTTTGCTGACCAAGCTGAACCTGAAACCCACCACTAAAGTGATACAAAAACATTTGAGTATTTGGGTGGATACAGGAACACTAAATCAATTTGGTGACGTATGATCCTATTTTTTTCCTAAGAACTATAAATAGCCTACGCCAATATGCATTAGGAGTAGCGAAGTAATTCCTGTAATGTTCCTCTTTAGCTTTATGTCAGCTTTTCCACAACTATGTTCAGATTTTACAGCTCAGTGTGAACATTACTGCCCTCTGTTCAGCAGGCTGATAAGTGAAGCTTGGATTATCCCAGCCAGCTGTGCACAATACACATGTTTACATCCCAGGTGGATTACTGAAAGTCAATAAGAGTCAGGTTCTAGATCACTTTACATAGATGTGATTCTGTCCATTTTTTAATGTCACGTTGCTAATCATGTTTTTGATACTGAGAGTCACAGATGTGTGATCCTTACGGACCTTAAAGAATGAATAGACAGAGAAATAAAGCGAAGAAGGAAAATGACTTCTGAAAAGGGAGAATGTTAAGATCCAGGAGAAAAAAAACACAAACAAAAACACTCTGACAATAGCCTCATTGAATCAATAGTAAAAAAGGTAACAAAAAGAAGAAATACAGAGATAGCAATACATTTGGCTGGTAATTTCCAGAAAAAAGACCTTCTTGATCTATTTGCAGACTTTAGTTAATCTAATTTACCAGCGCCTTTGAGAAACGGTTGGTGGTATATTTTCAGGGGATTAAAGGCTTGCACATGCCTGCACATGCCTCCACTACTGTCTCAGTGAAGTTCAAGCCTATGTGTGTGGTGTGATTTGTGTCCTAGAGATGTAGCACACATGGGTACCTCTAATCCCCGGTATACAGGCACAGTAGGTAACCTGCTGAAAGAGTGCTGTGTCTAAGAAGGGAGGTGAAGTAAAGATAAGAGTGAAAGCAGATAACATGGACTTTACACGATATGATCCAGTGAAGCTGCTAATAGCTGAGGGCACAGGGAGGCTTTAGGCTGCAATATTTTACTTGTAAAGATATTTGTATATAAGATTGAGACCCCAACATTTGGTGTTCCAAATGTGATACAGGAACTGGAGGACTGAAATGGCAACGAAGGACTGAAAAGCAAATTATATAAGCCAAACACAGATAAATGAGATATATTTCAGAGATTTTTGCTGAGATCCCGCAGCCTTGAGAGGTTTTCAACTTATAAAAATGAATTAAAAGAATGATCAGAATGATGCTGTAAATAATTTTAACATCATTATCATGCCTTAAATAGTAACTTTTATTTCTTTGTTATTTTATTCTGGCTTTTACCTGATGATTTAACAAAACATATTTGTGACTACCTCTAAAATTTACTGAGAGTGGTGATAATTTTGTGCATGGAATCAGTACAAAGTGTATGGACATGCCTAATGTCCTACTTTTTTTTTAAATAACATTTCAAATTTAGACTGTGTGTCCTATCCAGATGTTCTCCAGATAAAGGGGAAGAGATTTGTTGGCTGTTTTGGATGCAGCTGTCACGGGCAATAATGAATTAGTGAAAGTTTTATAAAGTGTGTTATCAATGGGTCCCATCAGGTGATCATTCAAAAGCCAACAAGGCAACTACATCCCAATAGCATACAAATTTGAAAATTTGCATTTTTCAATTATTAATCTTTTGGGGACATACGCAGTGTCTTTTTAAACAGTCTCAATGTGAGAAGTAACACCCTCTTTTGGGAACACAAATCAAGTCTCAATCAAGTAAATTTTACACCCCCCCCCCTCGAGTCCTCTACTAGGGACCTGGGAGCTTGAGGGTTCTGCACAGTATCTTAGCTGTTCCTAGGACTGCGCTCTTCTGGACAGAGATCTTGGATGTTGTTCCTGGAATCTGTTGAGACCACTCTCCAGTGGAGCTCACTGCCCTGAGTGTTCCGATTACCACGGGGACCACTGTTGCCTTCACCTTCCACATCTTTTCTAGCTTTTCTCTCAGCCCTTGGTATTTCTCGAGCTTCCTTCTCCTTGATGTTGCCATCACTTGAGATTGCTATCTATCACTATGGCCTTCTTCCTCTGCTTGTCCACCACTACTATGTCTGGTTGGTTTGCCATCACTAATTTGTCCGTTTGTATCTGGATGTCCCACAGGATCTTAGCTGGAGTCATTTGAGCTGTCTTTCAGTCCAGCTTTGTCCAGCCATTGGTAGGATTTTTTTGACATCAGCCACTTCTTCTATCCGCCGGTGGTACATGCCATGCAGGGGCCTGTCCTTCCATGATGGTTCCTGGTCTTGCTCCTCTTCTATCCTGGGTTTCTGCTGCTTGAGGTATTCACCATGCATGTGATCATTCGTGGCCATCTTTCTGATGTACCCATGGATCTTTGTTGTCTCATCCTGGATAGGGGATCTGGCATTCACTAGTCCTCGGCCTCCTTCCTTCCACTTAGCATACAGTCTCAGGTTGTTGGATTTTAGGTGAAACCCTCCATGCATTGTAAGGAGCTTTCTTGTCTTGATGTCAGTGGCTTCTATCTCCTCCTTTGGCCAGTCCTGCATGGCATGTACCAGCAGATAGAAGAAGTCGCTGATGTTGAAAAATACTACCAATAGCTGGACAAAGCTGGACTGAAAGTCAGCACAGAGGCGCTAATCATGGCAGCACAGGAACAAACTCATAAGATCAATAGATGTTGGGGTCAACCACACCAGGCAAGGTGCAGGTTGTGTAGAGATGCCAAAGAGACAATACAGCACATAACAGCAGGGTGCAAGAGGCTGATGGGCATAGCATACATGGAACGCCATAACGCCAAAGGTAGTTGAGAGTGACCAAGCTAAGATCCTGTGGTACTTCCAGATACAGACAGACAAACTGGTGATGGCTAACTAAGCAGACATAGTAGTGGTGGACAAGCAGAGGAAGGTTGTAGTGATAGATGTAGTAATCTCAAGTGATGACAACATCAGGGAGAAGGAACATGAGAAGCTCGAGAAATACCAAGGGCTGAGAGAAGAGTTAGAAAAGATGTGGAAGGTGAAGGCAACAGTGGGTCCCGTGGTAATTTGAACACTCAGGGCAGTGAGCTCCAAACTAGGAGAGTGGCTCCAGCAGATTCCAGGAACGACATCCAAGATCTCTGTCCAGAAGAGTGCAGTTCTAGGGACAGCTAAGATACTGTGCAGAACCCTCAAGCTCCCAGGGCTCTGGTAAAGGACCTAAGCTTATTTATTTTATTAACGTTTATTTGACCAGGCAGCATATTTTTCCAATGGTAGTAAAAAAACCAGAGAGAACATGCCAACTCCACACAAAAGGGCATACCTGGTTTGAACCCAGTACCCTCTTGCTGTAAGGCAACAGTGCTAACTACTAAGCCACCATGCTGCCAATTGTTGCAAAACTATGATCAGTATTTTCTGGTTTGTAAGAGAGGGTAATACTGGACCATTATCAGATGTGAAAACAACATCCCCTCTGCCTCATAGTTACATTGCTTATGAAAGAGAGCTGGGAAATGCCACTCTGCAAAGGTTCAACTGGCCATAAACTGAACTTGGCTACTTTTACACATGGCATCCACAGTAACAACCTAGAAATCAAGACACCATTACTGTAATGTCTTCATTGTGTTTTTTGCATATTCTAGCTTATAAGTGGCTGACATTTTACTTTGTAAATTGTACTAAAAGGTACTAATAAAAATTATACAAAGCATTATATAACATTTTAACAGGAGCAACATGACATTGTTTTTCCTAGCTGTAGTACTGTAAGCTGCACAATCAAGAGTTCCATCTTTTAGAGACAAAACTAACAAAATAAAAGTTAAAAAAGTTATAGCTTTCTAAATCTGTACAATTACACAAATGCCTATACGACCAGTGTATTAAATATACACAGAGGAAGACAGTTTTAAGAAGTTAAAAAGTTACAACATATAGAAAAGTCACCAGGAAACTGCTCAGCATGTAAAACAAGTGAAGGATTTGTTCAGTGGGACAAAGATTTTAACACACACTAATGTTCCATCTACTCCTCCTTTTTTGTTGTTGCTAGATGAAGACCACACACTGCGGATCCTGCTCTATTCACTGATATTCTTCCTGAGTGTATTTGGCAACCTGCTGATCATTGTGGTGCTAACCGTCAACAAGCGCATGCGTACTGTGACAAATACCTTCCTGCTGTCTCTTGCTGTCAGTGACCTGATGATGGCCATCTTCTGCATGCCCTTCAACCTCATCCCCAGCATCCTCAAGGACTTCATCTTTGGAGCTGCAATGTGCAAGATAGTCACCTACCTTATGGGTGAGAGAAGGGAGTGTTTTGAATGGAATGGGAGAGAAAGAAAGAAAGAAAAAAGAAAAAAATTTGGAGGCTAAAAGAAAGATTAGAGGTTTCTCTTTATATAGATTAACCATCAAATCTGTGTCCAAACCTACTTCTTTGTTCCCCTTCTTGCATTTGTCTCTATATATTAAAATAATCAATTCTGAGTAAAATTGAATTTTCAGAGACTTGGCTATCTTTACAATTTATACATTTAAGAAGCTTAGGCTCTTTCATGTTTTCGGACAGTAAAACTTGTTAAAGAGAAAAAAATTAACAATTTAATTATAAAGTATAAGTAGCGTAATATTTGGGTATACCTGTGATAAAGGCTGATATTAAATGCTTTTTTAGAGCACAGCTATATTTGTACACCTATTTTCAGTGTAATGAGGGTAAAATCTTTGTAGCAGAAGCTTATTCAGAAGAATTTGCTATAAAATGCTGCATTTCTCTGCTCCAACTGAATTTTAGGCAGCAAAACATTACATTGGTGTTTTGTGATAAGATGAGAGGTCAGTCGTGTTTTGATGGAGGTTAAAATTGTGACTACTAACAGGAATTTCGTCTGAGATACTGAAATTTTGAATAGTTTTCAGAGAACCATGATGAAGTTCAAGATTGTGGTGAAGATAACAAAGGATCAAAAGTAATTTTAATGCTGTAAAACTAAACCATTGAAGCAAGTTTTATATAACTTCATACTACAGTACTTTAATGTAAAGTGATAGAAAAACTCTGATTTAGACATAGAACCCCACCCTACTCTCCTTGCATAACCTTGAACCCTGAAGTGGATAAGAAAATGGATTAGAACTATTTGAACTGAATCTTACCATAAATATATGAAATTCACATCAAAACCAACAACAGGTTACAGATAGTCACACTGCTGCTTGCTGAATGTTGATCCTTCCATGTGTTATCAAGCATTGTGTAAGTAAAGAGCCACCATTTTATCCAGTTATGATATTTAAGCAACAGCCGTGCTTTCCTGGAAACCTACAGAAGCCAAGGTTGTATTAGACTAATCCTATATTGCTTAGAGAGCAACTGACTTGAAATGAAAAAAAAATTGATCGTGCCAAGGGAGTTGGAATTTTCCTCCGAGAAGAAGATTTCATTGAGATGCAGCATATCTTTTATTTCATTTTATGTGTTTGTATTTCAATTAACCTAAAACTTATCTGTAAAAGCAATGACAAAAAATAGCTGCCAGAAGGTTAACACGTTTTCCAACCTCTTGTCCTTCAGGTTACACAAGGGGCATTAATTTCTCAGTCTCGCTTAAAACCAGGAAGATATGCCTAAATCCTAAGCTGATTTTGACATTTCCACTTTTCCAACATCCTCCAAATCAGAAACAGCTCCAGAACTGTGATGCCAGACCCTTGTATCTATAAGAGACACCTGAGAGCATCTTAAAATACAAGTCTCCATGTGCCCGTCACCAGGCCAGAGTGAGATAAAAAACCTTGAGCCAAACTGTACAATGTAATGCACAATGTTACATCTCTCTAGATCAAATTTGATGATAACCACCTACAACCATAATGACTGAATGTGCTACCCTTGGCAACCTTTGAAAAATTGCTTTTGCACAAATAACACATGAATAATTGTCCATGTACAGACAGCAGAAAGGGTTAAGCATCAAAATTAAATATATCTTTTAGAAAGAATAGCCTAATTTAATATAATAAAATATGTCCCTAGTTAATTATTGACTGTTAAAATAACTTGTGGGGGGAACAGGATTGATGGAGGTAAGCTGGTTTAATTATTTTAATTCCTTTTCACCACTGCCTTTCACAATAAGCACGCACAGAGAAAAGGGTGTACAAAATAAACTCATGCATGCAGTAAAGAAATAGTGATAATATAATATTGTCACATTCTTATTAACAACAACAAAAAAAGTCAATATAATTATTAATATTAAACTTTTATAAAATTAACCAGACCAGGAAGACTGTCCTGCTCAGAAAGGAGCTTTTGAAAACTGAAGAGATAAGATAGATTAAGTAAACCATGAATGAAGATAGCCATCATTCATCATTAGGATGCACTGAGTGGAAAACCCCAGGGAGAGACTCTGTGGCTTGTCCTTTGCTTCACTGGAGTAGACTCTAAAGCTTCCTTCACAGGTATAGTGAACATAGTGCACCCTTGGGTCCTGACTCTGTGCTTCTCTGACACACACACACACACACACACACACTGTATTGTGTAATCTTGCTGAGGACATGGATAAGAGAGGTGAAGAGTAATTTCCCGTCTTACCCTGTCAGTACAGAGATGGCAGATCAAATCTGTGGCTCAGGCCAGCATGATTTCCTCTACCACACGTTTCAGATAACTGTCTCCACCGCACGCTATTGTAATTTGCAAACACATCTCCACAGAGGGAAGCTTTTTGTTACAATTTTAGATAATAGCCTACTTGCTTTTGTTACGGGTCCAAAGTCTTTTCTAGCACTGAACAGTAATAAAAGTTTATATGGTAAAATGAAAGATATCGCAAGATAGCAAACACACAGCAGTAGGTATTTTTGCTTACTTTTCAAATAACCTGTTTTGTTTTCCTACAGGCATATCTGTGAGCATCTCCACTTTTAGCCTGGTCGCCATAGCAATTGAGCGCTACAGCGCCATCTGTAACCCCCTCAAGTCACGGGTATGGCAGACCCGTTCGCATGCCTATCGGGTGATTGCTGCCACATGGGTGCTGGCCTTCATCCTTATGATCCCCTATCCAATCATCAGTCACTTGGAGTCTTTTCCACGTCGTGACAACACTACAGCACACCAGTGTCGCCACAAGTGGCCCATCGCAACCGCAGAACAGACCTGGTAAGTGTCTGGGTTCATAAACATAAATCCTTAGTACAATGTTGAAGACAAAAATGTTACTTTAGAGCCATAAAAAAAAAGAAAAAATCTATTCAGTTTGTTGTTAGAACTGGTAAAGTTCACAACTTTTGTTCTCATTACAAAATGATGACAAAAAGGAGCTAGTCTACATTACTTATACTGACAAGCAACCTCTGTGGCTCAGAGGCTGCTGTTCAGTATTTGCTCAAGTATTTAGTCTTTACTGTCCATTTCTTGCATGTGTTATCTATGTTGTTTGCATTATTTGTTAGATTTATTATACCTTTAGTATGGGCCACCTACACATTAAAGTGCAAGAGCTTTTATGATGCCTATTTCTTAACCATATGCATTAACATGGAGTTGGTCCCCCTTCGCAACTGTAATAGCTTCCACTCTTCTGAGAAGGTTTTCTAAAAGAACCTTTGTGAGGTCAGAAATCAGTGTTGAATGAGAGGACCTGGCTGACAATCTCCCTTCTAGTTTATCCCAAAGGTGTTTGATGGGGTGGAGGTCGTGGCACTGTGTGGGCCAGTCAAGTTCTTTCACATCAAACTCATCCAACCATGTCTTTAGGGATCTTGCTTTGGGTACTGGGACACAGTCATGCTGGAACAGAAAAGGGTCTTCTCCAAACTGTTACACAAAGTTTAAAGCATAGAATTGTCTAAAACAGTGGTTTTCAACCTTTTTTCAGTGATGTACCCCCTGTGAAATATTTTTTTCAACCGAGTACCCCTAACCAGAGAAAAGCATTTTGGCTGAAGAAAAGATGTAAAACAGTACTGATGCATCAGTGTCTGATTAACCGTGCAAAAAATTGCTCATCTATAGTGGTCTGTTTAATTCTATTTGGAGATAAAAATATATCCTAAAAATAACAAAAAGTTAGTAAAAAAATATATGAAGAAATATGTGTATATACATATATATATATATATATATATATATATATATATATAAAATCCCCTCTCGCCCCTGCGGGAGGTGTATTCTTCAAGCTCGGGTCCTCTACCAGAGGCCTGGGAGCTTGAGGGTCCTGCGCAGTATCTTAGCTGTTCCTAGGACTGCGCTCTTCTGGACAGCGATTTCGGATATTGTACCTGGGATCTGCTGGAGCCACTTGCCTAGCTTGGGAGTCACTGCACCTAGTGCTCCGATTACCACTGGGACCACTGTTACCTTCACCCTCCACATCTTCTCGAGCTCTTCTCTGAGCCCTTGGTACTTCTCTAGCTTCTCGTGTTCCTTCTTCCTGATGTTGCTGTCATTCAGTATCGCTACATCTATCACTGCAGCCG
>VUQH01040304.1:0-32304 GCA_015106775.1 Etroplus canarensis
CCTCTTCCTTCAAGATGACCCCTACTCCATTTCTCTTCCTACCTACACCATAGTAGAACAGTTTGAATCCACCTCCGATGTTCCTGGCCTTGCTTCCCCTCCACCTGGTTTCTTGCACACACAATATATCTACCTTCCTTCTCTCCATCATATCAGCAGCTCTCTCCCTTTACCAGTCATAGTCCCTACATTTAAAGTCCCTACTCTCACCTCCACCCTCCTACCTCTTCCTTCTCTCTCTCTGCCTCCTAACACGCTTTCCTCCTCTCCCCCTCCTTGGTCTTCGGCCAACAGTAGCATAGATTCCACCGGCACCCTGTTGGCTAATGGCACCGGAGGCGGTCGTTGTTAACCCGGGCCACGACCGATCCGCTATGGAAGTCGTGTTATGAATCCGCATATTTGATTTGGCAAAGTTTTTACGCCGGATGCCCTTCCTGACTCAACCCTCACCATTTACCCAGGCTTGGGACCGGCACTAGGACTACACTGGCTTGTGGGCCCCTGTGGCTGGTTTCAGTCTACCTTTACAAACACTTTACAAAATATGGGTCATTCCAAAGAGCTCACTAAATTTGAGCTTAGTAATATAATAAGATATCCCCATCATAACTAGTCAGTTAGTGAAAGTTCTTCCCTCCTAGATAGTCCACTTAAGTGGTATTATTGCAAAGTGGAAGTGTTAAGGAACCAGGAACTAGACCACAAAGTGGCAGACCACGTAAAGTTGCAGAGTTATATCACTGAGCACTGAGGAGCATTGTGCATGAGAATCACCAGTGCTCTGCTAGCTCCACAACTGCAGAGTTCCAAACCTCCTTAGGCGTTAACATATGCACAAAAACAGAAGCTTCATGGCATGAGTTTCTATGGCCAAGTAGCTACATGCAAGCCTTTACGTGTCTAAGCACAAGCTCAATTGTCAGATATAGTGGTGTAAAGCACGCTGCCTCTGGAATCCGGAGTAGTGCAAACGTGTTCTGTGGAGTGAGAAATCACATTTCTGTATCTAACAATCTGATGAGTTTGGCAAATGTCAGGAGAATGTTACCTGCCTGACTACACTGTGCTAACTGTAAAGTTTACTGGATAATGTTATCGGCTTTTTTTCCAGGGTTGGCCTGGGCACTTTAGTTCCAGCAAAAGGAAGGCTTAATGTTTCAGCTTATCGAGATATTTCTGTACATGGTAGCAGTTTGGTGAAGGCCCTTTTCTGTTCCACCATTGTGCACAAATGCACAAAGCAAGGTCCATAAAGTCATGGTTGGATGAGTTTAGTGTGGAAGAACTTGACTGGCTCACACAGAGCCCTGACCTCAACCCATCTAAAACCTTTGGGATGAATTAGAATACAGATTGTGAGCCAGGCCCTCTCATCTAACACCAGCATCTGACTTCACAAATGCCCCTCTAGCTCAAGGACAAAATGACCGCATTCCAATGACACACTCCAAAATCTTATCAAGAGTATAGAAAAACAAGTGATAGGCTACCAGGTATTCACTTTACAGGCAAATACTTATTCATAGACATAAGAGTGATAAGTTTGATTTTTTTATTTTTATTTTTCAGGAAATTTATTGGCTATAATAAAATGCAAATATCTAGGTTTATACTATTTTTCTAATGCTACTAAGGTCAATAGTTAGCTTAGCTTAGGTTAATAGCTACAAACAGAAAGATATGGCTAGCTAAAACAAAATACTACCACAAAATACATTTTTTTTAAACTTCAGTGTTTTAACGTCTTGCTTTTGGTGTTTCAAACTGCTTCTTTTATGCCACTCGTTTTGTGCAGGCTCGCTCTAAGGATGATGTCAGATTCAAAATCATTCCTGCATACACCAGAGAGGAAACGTCGACAAGCAAGAAAAAGGTACAATGAATATTAACATCACGCGTGCTAGCGTGCTTTGCGTATAGACATTAGCATGCAATGTGGCTGCATGGGGAAAGCTGTCCACCTGGTTTTAGTAAAAATGGATGGAATCAGTGATATCTTGTGCGTTTGGTTATACTTTGTGTTTTTGCCACAGTGCTGTCACCACCGCAGCAGGCTTCTCAAAACTTCAGATCAGATCTTCAAGGATAAGACACTAACGTCATTACAATTTACAGCTTTTTATCATTTAAACATTTAGGCTGTATCAACTCAATTTAACATCAACAATGACCCTATACCTTATGTGGAAAAATTGAAGTTCAACAATCTTTTAGTTAACACTAATTATAGGCCATCTTCACCACACACATAGAGTACATGTCCAAGCTGGAAACTCTTAGAGTAGCTCGAGAGCATTTGCAATGGATTAAGACAAATTATTTTCAGTGATTGTGGTCATTTCTAAAAACGACACCAACATATGTGAAGAGACACCCGACCAGCGTCTTGCCAGATTCATGAAGTTCATGAAGCTGCGGTGGAAAACCAGAAACATGAATAAATAAATGAAAAAAAGCTCGGGGTAGTTTTCTTTGTCACCAATTTGTCTGTTTGAAGGCTGCAAAATGTCACAGATTTTTTTCCCTCAGGTGTTTGTGCGAGCTCTTTTTGACTACGATCCCGCCGAGGATCCCACCATTCCGTGCAAGGACGCTGCCGTGGCCTTTAAAAGGGGCGACGTCCTCCAGGTTGTCAGCGTGGAAGATGACACCTGGTGGCAGGCCCGTCACCTCGGGGACAGCGACAGTCGAGCAGGGCTCATCCCCTCGCAGGAGCTGCATGAAAGGTGGTCTTTTTTTTAATGCTTTAAAGTCACTTGACTTTAAAAACAAAACTCTGAAGGCTATTTTTTATGGTTTTCTTTTTTTCATTCTGCCTTGCTTTATTTGGCTTTCTGCAGAAGAGTTGCTCTACAGCGGCCCAAAGCTCTGTTCAGCCCTCTGAGAGTCAAGCCACCAGGTGATGAGCCATTTTTGTCCATAAACTCACCACACCTGAAAAGCATAAAACACAACATATGTATAAATATGTAAAATGTATTAGAGATTGTTTAGTGCTCAGCTAAGAGGTGAAAGAGCATGTCTGAAGGTCACAGTGATGGTCAAGGATGTGTGAGCTCAGCTCCCCTCCTCTTGTACTAACGTTCCCTGTTTTCTCCACATGCTTCACAGATGAGGGGAAAGGTACTGTCACTTCGCATTTGCTTTTTAAAACTTACCTTCAGAATAACTGCCATGATGTAATGCATGGGTATATTTTTGGTTTTGGTTTGGGGGGTTTTAAAAGATTTAAGGAGTTGACTTATCCAAAGATAATAGTCGTGTAATGTTCACTCCTCTATATTTTCCAAAATGTGGCTGATTCTGTGAACTGCTCCTCATTTTGTAACTAAGCTGATTTAAAGCATCTAAAAACCAAACTGGCCATCTACAGGGTGCGTTACCTTTCACACGGGAAGATTAAAGTTTTAAATTGTAAATATCATTTCTGCTTTTTGTCCATGGTTTCCTCACTCTTTTTTCGTCTTTCTTCCAGCTTTTACTGTCACAGAGGATGTGGACTATGGAGCTATAACTGGGCTCCACATTGGTGAGATGCTTCATTTGTCCCACTCAAATCCCACTAATGGAAAAGAGACCAGACTGATACATGATAATACAGCTCAGGGCATTTTAACCTGACAGCTCACAAAAACACACAAATTTGAACTTAGTAATATAAATAGATAGAGAAAGCCAAAAAAGGAGACCTTAGTTGTATTTTGCAGTATGAACCAGTTCATTTGATGATGTAGTTCTGTGGTTTAGAGATTTAGGGGGAAGGACTAGAATGGCAAGTGTGGTTTTAGCTGCCCCATTTATCCCATTTGTCTTGAGCTCATGGATTGGATATGATGTCTCGTGTGTATTTGAATGTGTGCATGTGAGCAGTGCAGGATGTTCATATGGGGGCGTGCACTTGTGGCTGATTGTAAAAAGGCTCCTTACATCTGTACAAGGAAAGGTAATTACAGATATTGCATTATGTCAGTTCAAAGAGTAATGTGCATTTAATAATGTGCATTTCATCTTATCACAGGCCAGATTCCACCTGACCTGACGAGGTTCAAACTCTTTGTCTTGCACGTACTCCCTTAATGATGTATATATAAAATAATCAGAGAGAGTGAATGAAAGAGAAAGGATGCGGTGGGGTATCTGACTGATTGCTAGATGAGTGTGGTAGCAGGTGGGAGTTGGGGCTCTACTATATAGACATATGATTATCTTAGGATCCACTGTAAAAGTGGGCACTGAGATAAATGCATTCTGACAGGTTGCTATTTGCTAATTGGCCACTTAATTAAGTATACCTGTTCATCTGTTTATGAAATATCTAATGAGCCTAAATACATGGCAGCAACTCAGTGCATTTAGGCATGTAGACATGGTCAAGATGACCTGCCGAACCTCAAACCAAGCATCAGAATTGGTGATTTAAATGACATTGAATGTGTCATGGGTCGTTGGTGCCAGATGGAAAGGTCTGCGTATTTCAGAAACTGCTGATCTACTGGGATTTTCCCATACAGCCATCCCTAGGGTTTTCACAGAATGATCCAAAGAAGCAAAAACATCCAATGAGCAGCAGTTCTCTGGGTAAAAATGCCTTGTTGGTGCAACCACGGTATGAAGAAAAGCATCACCGAATGCACAACATGTCTAACCTTGAAGCAGATGGGCTACAGCAGCAGGACACCACAGTGGGTGCCACTCCTATCAGCTAAGAATAAGAAACCGAGGTTACAGTTCACATGTACTCACCAAAATTAGACAAGATCAGAAAAAACACAGCTGGTCTGATGAGTCTGCTGCAACATTCAGATGGCAGGGTCAGAATTTTACATGAACAACATGAAAGCATAGATCCACCCTGCCTTGTATCAATGGTTCAGGCTGTTAGTTGTGGTGTAATGTTGTAAGGTATATTTAATTTGCAAACTTTGGACCTATTAGTACCAACTGAGTATCATTTAAATGCCACAGCCTACCAGAGTATTGTTGCTGACTATGTCCATCCCTTTATGACCACAATTTACCCATCTTCTGCCAGATGGGTGGAATGGGTGGAGATAGCCTGTTTCCTTGTCTTATCAGTCCTTTCCCCCCTAACATCATACTGCTTTGTTAAGCACAAATGACTTAGTATTGCCACAAATGTACAGCTCAGAGTATTTTCTGTCATCAGTGCTCATTTCACTGCCAGAATGATTTAAGATTGACAAATACGAGATGCTTTTCATCAGTCTGTGTTTGGTTTTATGAAATAAGATTTCTTTTTTGCTGCTTGACTTAGTTTTTTTATGTAGTTTGTATAACCCACATATTTGAGAGAACTCATCAGCTTAAGTCCAATATAAACAAAAGCTTGAAATCATAGAGGTATGCTTCTCAGAATGAAGCCCGGAGAGGAAATGGATAGATGTGCTTACAAAGTGAAATTATGGCTGACGTCAGAGAGAGCTTGGCACCATTACTTAGTTAACATCATGGAAGAGAGCGAGGCTGCCGAGCCAGGCCTGACCACAGTCGCATGGCAGAAGCTGGATGTCAGACAGGATAGCAGTGACGCGTGACAGACTGAGTTATTGTCTCTTAACTGAGATGTGTGCTGTTCAGGAGAGTTTCCTAAATGGTGTGCTCTTGTAGTCCACTACAGATACTTTTTCTTTTGCCACTGTATGAAACAACAGTTCTAGTGTTTGCCCTTTTAATCAAGAAAAGGGACCAAAATGAAAATATGTTCTTAAAGCTGGAATAATCAAGATTTTTAAATTAACAACACACATAGATGATGAAACTATTTTGTCACCAGACTCTGCAGGTCCATGCAAGCCTTCATGGTACCTCTCAGTTATTTGTTTTCATTTTACAAAGCTCACTTTTTAAAATGCTTACCAACGTTATGACCCTCATTTCCAACTACTGCAGGCATTGGCCAAAAAGCTCTAAAGATCCACGGCGTGCTTCCTACCCCAGCATCAAATGAAGACAAAGTTTACTACTCGATGGTACACTTACTTGCCTTTAGTAGAGCTGAAAAGACAGGTATTTCTGTCTAGGTGACTAAAAGGCTATGACTAATAACAGACCTAAAAGGATGATTCATGATGTATTTGTACTGTGGTGAGAAATATGACTCCAAAGGAATGCCTCTGTTGCCTTGTATTGATTTGATAGTGCATCAGTAATTCTATACACCTACCTGAGTGCCTTGCCACAAATGAACTAATGCAAGTGTTAGGACTGCCATATATCTTGATGTAACCTTTCCAGTTATACACCTTGGTAATGGTCCCCATGTCTCTTTGCCAGCTGGTTTAAGAAGAAGTTTCCGACTTGGCAGAAAGAGCAGCTGGGCCAAAGAAGCTGCTCATTTCAGGCGATGGAGTGCCGGGGTTCATGGCTCAATTTGTCCACCTACCTACATAGAGGTGATCCCCTACCACAAAGACCCAAAGGACAGACACCGTTTGGTCATCCTGGTTGGTATGTATAAACTAAAACAATATACCTCCATAAAGAAAAAGTGTAGGTATTTTGAATGTGGAGGCAACTGACAAAAATGTTGCTTTTCCTGATTGGCCACATGAATGTGGGTATATTTTTGGGAAGTCATATTACGTGGTGTGAAGGCAGGAAGTCAAAATGGAAAAAAAAATTACATAATTAAAATTTGGTAGCGAGGGACTTGGAGTAGAGCTGCTTCTCCTCCACATCGACAGGAGCTGGCTGAAGTGGCTTGGACATTTGACTAGGATGCCTATTGGGCAGGGGTGTTTCCAGGATTTTTTATATGGAGTAGCAAGGAGCGGTCCACCAATCAGTCGGGGGCAGGGGGCTCATGACAAACCAGAAAATTCAATCAGAAATAAAAAATGAAGCAAAAGACCTGGAAAACTGGTTGGAAAATCCGTGGATTAAAAGGATTTTAATGTGCACAGACCTTCTGCCTCTGTAAACATGCATAGGGAGATGTAGCTGCCCCGTAATAATATAGCAGATGCACTGAAGCACAAGATTTTAGTTAGTGGAGCTAATAAAATATAGTCTGGTTGCAACAGTAAATATGTTTGATTTTACCGAGTGGTAGAATTAAATATCAGTGGCTCAAACGTCTTTTGTTTACAGTTTGAAAAGTAAAGGGGCTAGGGAATTGGAGGCAGTGGACCAAACCACTGAGGTATATGAGGTGGAATCCATCTTTCAAGACTGATAAATGTATTGTTTTCTATCTATAATTAAATCAATACCTTTCACTGGATTCGATATAATTTGAAATTTCTTAGTCATATATTTACAGCGATATACTGAGCAGGAATAAACTGTCTTGCACTGAGAAAGGGGAGCCAGACTATGTCCCCTATAATTTCTGCCAGTGATTGTACTGGCATTGCGCTCCTGGGCAATGAGGAGGTGAGGTGTTTTGAGCATGTCCTACCAGGAGTGAGCCCCAGGGCAGACCCATGACACGCTAAAGAGAATACGTTTTTCGGCCTGCTTGGGAATGCCTTGGTGTACCCCCAGAAGAGTTGGAAAAGGTGGCTAGGGAGAATGAGGCCTGGGCATCTCTGCTTGCTGACCCCTTAACACGGACCCCTATAAACAGCAGGAAATGGATGGATCCATCCAAGGCCATTACCTCATTAAAACATAGAACTTGGTAAAATTTGGATTTCATGATGAGCATGTGTATGATGAACTATTGCTTTTCTTCAGCTACAGTGAAACAGAATACATAGGTTAGACAGCAGTGCCTTTATGATTACAAGTTGTATGGTCCACTGGGACATTCCTGCCTTGGATAGAATGATAAACAAGTTAAGTGCTGCTTTTTATAAAAAATCTCCAAGATCTGAGCTGCTGTAAAAACATACAGCGCTCAGATCAACAGTGTATGTTGGAATCTAGGATGCAAGAACCTTTAACAATATGCACTGTTGCAGTTCTCACTGGGAGGACACGGGCACAGTTAGAACACTACAGAGTAAAAGTTCAAGAGTTTTGAATTTGCAGAGGTACAACATTCAGGGATGTGCGACAGATTAAACTCCAGTTTACAGGTAAGTAACTGGCTGAGTGTGGGTGGGTTCTTGGGTTCAGAAATTCCCAGGTAGGTTTTTTAAGCGCCAGAGAGTCCAGAGTGAGAGTGAATCAGGCAGTTTCCACAAGAGGGTTGATGCAGATACAGGTAATGCAAAGTAGTAGAGACAGCAGACAGATGGAAGGAAGTATCAGCAGAAGCAACACAATTCAAAGCAGTACTGGACATAAGACTCCCTGGCTTACTACAAATAAGAGTAGCTACAATCCAGCAAAGTGTGGGGACTGAAACCAGGCTTGAATAGAAATGGATGACAGGTGTTCCTGTCTGACTCCTCCCATGACACTCGCTTCTGAAACTAGAGCAGAGTTAATTATTTACACCACACCCACGCCAGGTAGAGGAGAGAAAGAGAGAGCACAAGAGAAGAGAGAACATTAGAAGGCAGGTCATCATCTGGAGGACAGAGGACCTTGACATGCACAGCCTGAAAAACATAAAATCTTAACTATGAAACTACAAGACTACTGATATTCCTATAAGAACCAGGCAAAGGAGTGAAAAGGGATCACAAGTATGTTATTTTAAAACCTCATATAAACAGTAGCAAGTTTTGCCTCAAAATACATCAAATAATAATTGCAGGAAACTTTGGAACTATGGTTCCTGTAATTGCCATTTTTTCATAGTTTTCATTGGAACATTAATGGCCAGATAATTCCTCTGAGTGGAAAAGGTGTCTCTCTGGGTGTGCAATGCCCATGGAACGTCTAATTTTAAAATAAAATACCATGAACTTGTGAAAAAGGTTCATATGCTGTGCCAATGTAACACTAGTGTTACATACTATATTAAAACCAGAATATAATATTTCCATGTACAGGGTAAGGTGTAATAATAGCTGTGCTTATGAATACAGCATTATATTTACCAGTTATTGTCTGTTTTATATTATCCCATAGCATTTTTTATCTGCAAAAATTTCAAAAATTCACAGTCCCATTTATGTAAAAGACAGTGTAATTGAAAATGTTGTTGATCAAAAGAAAAAGTAATGCATTGATGAAGATTTATTTTCCCAGTCATGACTGCAAGAGCAATCCTTTCCCATCAGAAACACGTAAACACTGTCAGGAAACTCAAAGTCATAATGTATTGTGCTCTCTTAAGTTACCTAGTGGCCCACCCCAGATTCACTTCTCTGCCAATCCGGCAGGTCTGCTCTATGTATTTCTAAGCTATATCTCTCCCCAGGGAATTTTACATTGAGCCCTGCTGAAGGTCTTTTTAATGTCATATTATGATACAACTGTAGGTCATCTGTGACTGCAGAGAATATAGGACAGACAAGAAGTGGAGAGACGGAAGACGAGGAAAACAAAGTGGAAAGCAGGGAAAGCATGGAAGTGAGACACACAAAGAGCTGAAGAGGTGCAAAAACAAAACCAGATAGAGAAGAGATTAAAAAAAATAGATAAATAGAGAGAAAGTGATGGATGGCGGATAAGATCCCTTATAATGTCAGCCAAGTGCTCCATCATCAACCTGGAACAGTTAAGACAGCTTGGATTTAGATTTAGACCTCTTTAATTGAGTTGGAGCTTACCCTGACTCTGGATTACGTTTTACTGTCTGCTGTGAGGGTTCTTCATTGACCGGAGGTCATCATTAAGAATATATAGCTTATTGGCAATGAAAGTTATAGACAGGAAAACCAAAACCTTGGATCACTAAACCAGGACCAGCTGGATGATGTTTGACCAGGTTTGAAATATATCCTTTCTGTTTGCACTGCACACGCATTTTGAATGAAACAATAGACCGCTGTGCCCCAGGAAAGCTGGTGAAAGTGACTGCCAGCCGCTTAAAACCCTACAGATCGTGTAACTCTTGAAAAGGAAAGTATCCACAGAGCCTGGTGATGCTCCTCTCCAGTTCTGTCGAGCATCTGTGAAACACATTAGGAGTGTAAGAGTGGAGAGTCCATAAACCTGATATTTTGTAACGTATCGAGCTCATGCAACCCAGTGATGGAAAAGGCAGGTATGTCAGGAATCTTACTTTCAGACAGAGCTCCATTAGAGTCTGATGCAATCCGGGGCTGCCGAAACCTGCACCAGAAGAAAATCCCAGATGCTGCAGTGTGCCTGTGTGTGTGTGCGCTTCATCCTGTGCGTCCTACACTATAATGACACTGATACTGTGTGGCTTTGCAGATGTCACATTTAAATGTGATGTTATGTATTTTCCAGAGGGTATAGGAGCGTTAAACGTTCGATAGAGAGAGACGCAGACAGACGCTAAAATCTGAATGAAATCAGACCTCTGTCTGACTTTCTCTTGCACAGTTGCTCCCTCCCTGATGATAAAGACAGATGCGTCATTTGATGTTGGGCTTGTCTTGAGGAAAAACATTAGTACGCATTAGTGATACTTGGAATGAATACTCACATACAGAACACTGTGTTTTGATATTTGTCTCAAGGGCCCAGCGGCGTTGGCGTTAATGAATTGAAGAGGAGGCTGCTGATCTCCGACCCTGACCGCTATGGCGTCACTGTACCGTGTAAGAAAGCCACCTTCAAGTTCCAAAACTGTCATCGCTACCTTCTTTGCACTGAAACGCTTTTCATCTTCCACCTCCCGTCCTCTTCTCTTTCAGACACCACACGGGAGAAGAGAAGGCAGGAAAGCGAAGGCGTGGATTATCATTTTGTATCAGCTCACATGTTTGAAGAGCTCATTCTGAATCATCGGTACAGTATTAGCATGTGTCCCCATGGTATTTAAAATAGTCTCACTTGCACTTTGTTCACTCACGTTGTCTACATTTCTTCTGCTGTCTGACTACTGTTTTAATTGCTTTCATGTCTGTTTCTGTCCCTGGTGCTTTCTGCCTTCAGGTTTATCGAGTATGGGACTTACAGAGGTCACTACTATGGAACAAGTCTAGACTCTGTGCACAGAGTGATGGCAGAGGGCAAAGTCTGCCTCCTGGACCTGCACCCCAGTGTAAGCATTATGCCATCCATATCCTTTTATATATATATATATATGTTTGTATAGATTAGAGACAAAATAAATTATTCCCATTGGTTTTCCATACTATAAATAATCAATAAGTGAATTGTGAACCATTGTCTTTTCAGAAATGGAAGTTTTTGTCTTATGGCCTGTTCATGTTGCACTAATAAAACTAAAGTGTCCAAGTCCCATGTGTTACCACAAGGTTTCACTGACTGTATATAAAAGATGGGCATTAGCCAGTGTGACATCATCCATTTGGTATGGTACATTTTGTTTTTTGGAGCCCAAAGTGATCATCTTGAGCTGAGAATGGAGTGCAGTGAAGTTTTCAGTTTCCATAAGCAAGTTTAGCTAGCAAGGTGCATTCATAGACTGCAGAGGTACATTACACAGGCACAGATATTTAGTGATTATACCTAAATAACATACAAACAAAATACTGTCATTCACTATAACTGAAGCACAGATAACCTGGATAAGTTTCTAGTACAATTAACCATGAATAAGAAAATAAATAAATAAAAGTAAAGTTTTTTTTTAAAAAAAAAAAGCAAAGTTTTGGCACTTGGAGAATACCACTAGGTCTGGTTCCTAAAGCAGGATTCCCATTGCTGTGTTGCTTCAACGTCTGACATATCTTTTCATCAAAGCAACAATAACCAATCATTACAAGTTGGCCCAGGTTCAGTTAGCTGTTAATATTAGCCAAACTAGTTGCCTGTTAGTAACTTTACTCATATAAAACATGTTGTTTATTGACCACAGTGATCAACTTCTCCTACGTTTTGATGCCAAACTGCACAGGAAACCACCTTGTGCTGTCAGGATATTTGCCTTACGTGATTTGAATACACATGATTTGATTGGCCGACGCCTGCGCTGATGCTTTAGAAGTTGAATTTCATTCAACTTTGAGAGCAACAGATCATGCTGTGTTCAGTTTGAAGCTGGAAGTCGGAAATCCCGACTTCCAACTTCAGCCGAAGCAGCTGAACCAGCTGAAGCGCTCCCTGGGGTCGATCTTCCCACTTAGAAAGTTGGAGCATCCACACCAAACCCAGCTTTGCAATCCAAGATGGCAGTAACATGTATTTGTGACCCTCTAAATAGGCCGTGCACAGAGCACCAGCCAGGCTCTATCTGTGAATGTATTGCAGCTGTGTTCATAAGTGCACAAAAAAGCAGGCGTTGTGTTGTATTCAAGGTATTGCTAGCGATGGCTAGATGGGTCTGTCTTGCTTGGGAGCAAAACATTGCCTGTTTTTCTGGCTATACCACTGTACTAATGCCATCGACTGGTGTGATGTCACTCCCTGCTGAGTGACAAGGTAATAGGAACGTGGCAGTTTGGCACGTGTGGCATCGGCTCATTCAACATGAATGAAAAGCAGGTGTTAAAGCCTGAAACCCATCTGTGTGAAACCTGCCTAACAGTGCTGTCTAAACGTGTCATTGAGCTAAAATCCTGAACTTTTTAATGACATTAATTTTGTCAGGCGTGTGCAGCCTTTGGATAGGCTTTTAATCATTTTAGACTAAAACTGAGTCATACACTGTAATCACACATTAATCATACATAACAAGGATGTCGCTCGGTTAAATCCAAAATAAGGAACCACTTAAAATGGGATTTCTACATTACTGCATAATATTGCCTAAATGTGAACTGTAACAAAATTCAGATTTAATTATTCTTTTGACACAACACCCAAACCATTTGTTTACGAGCTCTCACAAGCAATCACTTTTCCACATGTGAACTATTGATCTTTACATCATGGGAGTTTATGTAACGCCCAGTTTATGTAATTATGGTGTTTTGTATTTTTATGCCAAAGACAGAAACGTCTGTACATTGTTTAGTCAGCATCTTCTACTACAGCTATTTCCCTTCTGTCTTCAACTAACACCTTTTTTTCATTTCAACAGAAAATAAAGCATGTGTACACATCTGAATTCAAACCATACGTGGTGTTTGTAAAGCCCCCCCGCATCGAGGAGTTGCGTCTCACCAGGCGGAGAGCTAAATTTGTCTGCGATGAAGAGGATACTAGCACAGTCAGGCTCTTTTCAGTAAGAAAAAACATGAAAATAAACGCAAAAACACAGTCCACCAGTTGCACGTGGGAAGTAAGGTGCTTGTTCCACGTCTTGTAACATGCAGGGCAGTGTGAGGTTAAACATTCTGGCCTTAATAATGCCACAGACAGACACACGTGCAACCTAATTACCTTAGTCACGCACACACCTTACTTTACTCATAGCTGATTCTGTGGTTTGCATTTAAGAGACATTTAAGAGACACTGGAAGTTACAGGGCTGCTTGGTGGGTGGCTTCTTTTCCCGGCTGCTCCGGGTATTCACTTTTATGGGGACGTTTTTGATTGTTGTTGTTTAAAATCAGCATCATTGCTGTAACCCCTCATTTTCTGGGCCAAACGTGTTTAAGTTATGGAAAAACCGCCCACAGTACCATACGCAAGAGTCTGACAAAGGAGTTCACATTTTATACAGTTCAGCAGTAACAAAACAAAAGCACGTATGGGTGATTGGACACATGTTTTCAGCAGGACAAAGAGATGCTAAGTAACTTTAATAATGCCCATCTGGCTTCAGATTCACTGTTTGACCCCAGGTGCCCAGGTTGCCCTTATTAAACCCATGAGGTCGCACACCTGTGTTGCAAAATGTTTTTGGTACAGCTCCTACAGAGTTCAGGCCTTGTTTCTAACTTGTACCACAGCTGGCATGAAACGGCTTTTTATCCGTTACTCTCTGCATATAATGATGTGTTGCGCTACGGTCAGTATAGCAGAATGGTCATGGTTCTGTATACTAATATGTTACAGTATTTGCACATCATTGTCTAACAGCCTCTCGGAGAAAGTTTTAGTCACCATATGACCAGGCTTCAGCTATTTTGTTAGCATTAATGCAGGAATGTACACTCGCCGGCCACTTCATTAAGTATCCCTTGCCAGTATTAGCTGGGATCCCTTTTGCCTTCAGAATTGCCTTAAGGCCACTTTATTAGGCATACTTTGCTAGTGCCAGGTTGGACCCACATTGCCATCACACCATAGATTTGACAAGATGCTGGAAACACTCCCCAGAGATTTTGGTCTGTATTGACATGATAACATCACACAGTCGTTGCAGATTTGTCAGCTGCACATCCATAATTTGAATCTCCTGCTCCGCCACATCTCAAAGGCGCTCCATTGAATTGAGATCTAGTGACTGTGGAGGCCATTTGAATACAGACTCAAGTGGACTCACTGTCATGCTCAAGAAACCTATTTGAGATAATTTGAGCTTTATGACATGCAGCGTCATACTGCTGGAAGCAGCTATCACAAGATTAGTACACTCTAGTCATAAATGGATAAACATGGTCAACAACAATACTCCGGTAGGCTGTGGTGTTTAAGCCATGCTCAGTTGGCACTAAAGAACTCAAAGTGTGCCAAGAAAATATCCCCCACACTGTTACATCACCAGTAGCCTGAACTGTTGATACAAGGCAGGATGGATCCATGCTTTATGTTGTTTATTCCAGATTCTGACCCTGCCATCCAAATGTCACAGCAGAAATCAAGACTCATCAGACCAGACAATGTTTTTCCAGTCTTCTACTCTCCAATTTCCGTGAGCCCATGTGAATTGTGGCCTCAGTTTCTAGTCCGTAGCTGGCAGGTTTGACACCCAGTGTGGTCTTCTGCTGCTGTAGCCCATCTGCTTCAATGTTCAGCATGTTCAGAGATGCTGTTCTGCATACCTTGTTTGTAATGAGTGATTATTTGAGTTACTGTTGCCTTCCTATTGGCTCAAACCAGTCTGGACATTCTCCTCTGACCTCTGGCATCAGCAAGGGATTTTCTCCCAGAAAACTCCTGCTCTTTTCGGACTCTGTAAACACTTGAGATGATTGTGTGGGAAAATCCTCAGACCAGCTTGTCTTGCACCAACAACTATTCCACATTTAAAGGCACTTTTATCATTTTTTGGCCCCGTTCTGATGCTCAGTTTGAACTTCACTTGGCCATCTTGACCATGTGTAAGTGAGTAAATGCACTGAGTTGCTGCCACGTGATTGGCTGATTAGAAATTTGCAGTAATGAACAGTTTAACAGGCATGCATAATGAAGTGGCCCATGATTATATACCACACAAGGGATAGACTCTTTTTTGAATGGAAGCTAACAGGCACGTTAAACTTAAGCTTTCAAGACCAAATATGGAATCTTATCTCATCTGATGTTTTTGGTTCACAGGAGGAGGATTTTGAGGACATGATTGACTTGGCCAAAACCATGGAGCACCAATACGGTCACCTGTTTGACAAAGTGCTTGTTAATGGCGATATCGCCACAGCATTCAGAGAGTTGAGGTCAGACCTTGAGAAGATTCAGGAGGCAGAAGTCCAGTGGGTGCCTGCAGAATGGAGTTGCTCTTCACCAACCAAAGCCCAGAGAAGTTGTAGTAATTTGTCCAACTGGATTTGAGCCATATTTATACATGAAGTTAGTTTAAAAAAAAAAAATCAAAAATATACAGTAGTAACACATTAACTGTATATACTGCAATATGTAAACTTAAAATTGAACACCTGGAGGATTGAAATTCATATTTTAAATATGTTTTTCATGTGTAAACAAAGCCTGTGATTTCTAAAGTTTTCCATAGTGTCCCTTTGTTTGTATCTAATTAGGCAGAATCCATCTTTCTCTCCATCTTTCTCTTCCTCCATCTGTCTCTGCTCCTGCTTTTCTGTTGGCATTTGGCTGAAATAACTTCAGCTTGCAGAAGAGGAAGAAAAAAGGGACCTCTCCAGAGCTTGTGGCTGAGTTTAATCCCTCCCTGCCAAGTCGCAAACATCAGCATGTAATTATTCTGACAGCTGCTGCACTTCAATTAACTGTAATGTACACCAGAGAAATATTATTAGTAGCAGTCGGGGAGACGTTTTACCAAATACAGGCTATATGGAACAGGAACACAAACACGATAATAATCATAAAACTTCAATGAAGCAGAATGAAAATCTCTTTATGCTGTAGAATGGTACATATATTCTGAACATCTGAGATGTGGTCGTTCCACCCTGCACCCTTGTTGTTGTTACAGAACATTAATCACAATGCATTATCTTTTGCACAAAAACATACTGAGACAATTAAAAACTACTGGCAAAAACTCACCATTAGTGACACTCCATTAACAAATACTCATATTTGAGCATCGCAGCTGGTTGTTGGGTGCAGATTTTTTGTACTCATTCACTTGGTGCTTAATCCAATTTTTTATGACTGCATTCCTCTACAGTCATGGTGTTTCCTTCCTCTTTTTGGATATTGCACTCAATTGGGTGTGAAGGAGTGTTAATGGGTCTATCATGTCGTGTTTGGGAGGAAGAAGGAGCAGCATGATGTGGGGAGATGGTAATGGCTTTCAAGGGACGTGGGCCTTCGCAGACATTCAGAGAGAAGTTATGACGGCACATAAAATTGTGCTCTAAAAGCGCAGTGAGACTAGACATAGCAGATTAGGCTTCAGTGGTAAAGTCTCAAGTATTTATTTGAATTTGGAAAGCTTACCGTAAGAGTCAAACACATCTGAGTGGACACAGACAGCAGAGATGGATCCACTGGTATGTCTACATTTCTACTGGTAACCAAAATGTTAATAAAAAAAACAAAAAAAAACACAGACTGTCAAGACAACACACTTTGTCCAAGTCTGAAGTCCAACCTGAGCCAAAGCGTGGCAATATAATTTCATCACACCGCTGAGAATCTGCAGGCACCCTCTGAGATCATAACGATGCCATTAAAGACACTGAAGTGATCCAATGAAAACCCACCTTTTTTATGTTCAGTGCAGCTCCCACTTCAAACATTACACAGAAGTATGATGTCAATTGGTCTCGGACAATTTGGCTCAGTCATGTAACTGTCTATCTGAAGAATGTGAAAATAAATACAACTGATCTAAAACAACATCTTTTTCATAGCAGGACATGTTTTAAACAACCAACACAGTAAAGCACATGCTAAAAGAATATGGGAGGTAATTATACAAATACTGTAAATTTAAAGACTCGTCTATTGATTCCTTCGTGCTGATATTGACACGTTAAAATGATAATTTGCAATCAAAGGATCCACTTACAAATAAAAAGTTAAATTCTTAACCGCTGATGAATCAGTGTCTAATATTCAGCTCTCCTTTTTTGCTCTGTTTTAGTCTCCACCCACTGCAAAGAGGAGTGTCTGCCACTTTAGCTCCAAAATACTCCCCTGTGTTCACCAGCTAGTTGTTAAATTTGTTGGTTTACCATTTGGGGCTAGATAATATCTGAGTATCTTCAGTGCAAAAAAAATAAATAAAAAAACCTACTCTGCAGGCTTTAAAAAAACCAAAACTGTGAGCTGAATGATGCTACAATGCTAAAATAAGACTTACAGCAAGCAGCATGTAACAGCATTAAAAACATCTGACGGTGCTATCACCAATCCTCAGTCCGAATCAAACCCATTAGAAATAATAAGAAAAAGATTGTTTGGCAATCATTTTCTCCAGCACACACATTTCTAGATGTTGGCGATAGGCCTGGAGTTTGTGAACCTGCAAGACACATGCACACAGATACCAGTGCCGAACTATCCAAACAAAACAAGATATATATCCTTCCACTTGCATTTTTTACAGGTCTCCTGGCTGCCGAATGTAGGCGTGTTCCCCACTAATATCAACAGTCAAGCCGGTGAACATATCACAGAGGGACAGGAGTAAATGGTGTGCGATAGTATGTAGCCTTTTCCGACTGCTGCTGAGGAATGTGAGCGAGGAATTTACTGCACCTAACGGGGATGCTTCTGGTCCATGTGTTTTTTAGCTTTCAAAGCACTGAAACTCAACCTCCCCACTGATACTGCTGAATTATGAACCTGGATGAGAGTTTTTGAACACTTTAATGCGTTGAACAAGTGCTACTTGGATTTTAGCCACAATTTCCAGAGTTTAAAATGCAACCAAGAAGGCCAAAACTCATTTTATCACAAATGTTTGCTTAAAGATTATTAAGTTATGATTGTGCATGGCAAACTCATCAGTGTATATCCAAACACTCTTACATAAGAGTGTTTAGAGGAAAAACATACATGGATTCAGCTTAAGCTAAACCATCCAGTCCTCAAATACTGGGCTCAGAGCCCACATGTTGTCATCTAGTTGCACTAATGACGATGTTAAAGTTCTGTCAGGCTTTGTTTTCAGAATTATTTACAGCCCTGGTTACTTTAAAATGGGGACAAATATTGACGAGTATGAACATTATCTCTGGATTATCCCCTGCTCACAGTGCAAACAGATGCACAATTCTGACACTAAGATACACACAGGCTTAAAAAGCTGTAAACTCCACATGCAGCACAAACTCACCAAAATACACACAGATTAATGTCATTTTCCTGCATTTGTGTGGGCTCCACTGATGGGCCAATTTGTACTGAAATCCATTTGAAAACAGCAGGATTTGCTGTCTATCACGAGGTACAGTTTGGTGGTTTCGCTGGTTATAAGTAACCGTGTAATTACACCCATAAATTTCCAGAATCCCCTGGTAAAACATGTATTATTATTTGCTGACACGATTTTTGGTAAAACCGCAAGATCCACGGGAATCATGTGCCTCATGTAGAAAATATGAGAGCATGCTGGACTGCTTAGCACAGACTGCAGTCACACCAGGCAAAAATCTCACTTGTAAATCTAATGACCACATTTGCTGATATTCTTTTCATGTGCGATATTGCACATATCAAGGGCTGCTCCTGCTCCTGCTCCTGCTCCTGCTGCTGCTGCTTTGCAAGCTTTTCCTCACAGACCCCTCCGGAAAAGCGATTGGATGGTGGGGGGAGCCAATAGGCAGCAGAGCAGCAGGTTATTTGAACTCTCCTTGCACAGCTCAACTAAATCAGGCAACATCATCTGACTTTTCAAACATTATTCTCCTCTTAAGCCTGTCATCATCTGTTCCGTGTGCACTGAAAGGAGAGCAGGGGACACGTTTTTTAACCTATTCCTTTCACACCAAGTCTACTAAGAATGGGAGTCTGCTGCTTTTATGTACATCTGGGAGTTTACTGATGCACCTGTTGATTGAGGAAAACTCGGCGCGTTTAAGAATGAACAAAGTTGCTGTCGTGAAGTCTGAACTTCACTTGGATGACGGCAGGGGAGCAGGGGAGAGGAGCAGAATGAACTGTACAGACTTTCCTCAGACCAGTTTAGCAGAAGGGCAGACCACAGACCTGCTGCGATGCCAGGAGACCACAGAACACAACTCTGCCATGAAGTACAGAAGATATGGGTATGACTATATTGTGTATTTGGAAGAATTTGATCGCATTTTTTAATGATATGATGAAAAGTAAAACAGATTCATCTTGAGTCATAACTGCCTAAGCTTTTAAAGAATCTAAAATACTGCTGTAATCTGATATCATGTCATGCATTACTCCTTTCGATATCAAAGACATGAGCAAGATGCATTACAATAAATTTACTTAATGACATTGCGTAGGGGCAACATTTCCGATTAGGGAAAAGACAAGCAGGCAGAAAGCATTTAACTTCAAGAGGGATGTGAACAAGCTGATAGTAGGAAAGCATGGTGGATATGTCTGTTGACTTCTGACTCCTTCAGGTCTCGTCTGAGTGGCGTCAAAGTTCGCCACAAGAGACAGGTGTTGCAGGACATGGCTCGGCCTCTAAAACATTGGCTATACAAGCACCGGGACAACCCCTACCCAACTAAGACCGAGAAGGTCCTGCTGGCTTTGGGCTCGCATATGACGCTAGTACAGGTGAGATGAGCTCACGCGAGAAAGCAGTAATTGAAGAATAAAGGAAAAGTGACATCAAAGACATTCGATTTTGTCTGCCAATGCTGTCCTAAAAACCAGTGGTATCTGTGCAGGTTTCCAACTGGTTTGCAAACGCCCGGCGAAGGCTGAAGAACACAGTGCGGCAGCCGGACCTGAGCTGGGCCCTGAGGATCAAACTGTACAATAAATATATCCAGGGAAATGCTGAGAGGCTGAGCGTGTGCAGTGATGACACCGACTCAGATGGTAAGGCCCTTTAGGCAATTTAGATAAGTAGTTCGCCGGGCAACAGGCTTCAGGCTCTTTTTGATCATAGTTTGTTGCTGATAGGACTCAATTCAACGTGAAAAAAGCGACAGCTTTGTTTCCTTTGCCGCAGAGGAAGAGTGTCCCTTACAGACTCCTGTCAGCCAGTCAAACTTCAGCAGGTCATCTTCTCACAAGAGCGCGCTGGAGAAACAAGGCAACATGCTCACCATGGCTGACTGTGCCAACAGTGACGACAGCGCATCCCCTCCATCCAAGTACAAGAGCAGTTTGTTGAATCGCTATCTGAACGACACCCTGCGGCACATGATGGTGGCGAAGGCCGATGGCGTTGCTCCAGTCTGCAAGAGAAGGAGCCACTCTGAGTCTTTCAGTTCGAATGAATGCGATCGAGACGTTGTCTCTCCGGCATCATCCTATGAAACAGAGACCAACTTTGTCTACCACATGGGTGAGACATTTTTTTTCTGACACATATGCACTGAAAAAAGCTTCTGTATTTTACTGGAATCTACATACAGTATGTGTAAGTAGGGATTAGGAAAGATGTCATGCAAGACATAATATTGTAAAATCATAACATGGCAGCGGAACTTAAGTCACAACAACTCAGGCAAGAAAAAACAGCGTAGCAAGTGAGAAATGATAGTATCCCCTGTACACAGAAATTATTAAAGCATCTTCCTCGTTAATTGTGGATTTATGCTGAATGTGAAGCAAACTGACAGTTTAACTACCCTGTTTCCCCTCTGTTCATTTTTAACACACCACAGTGCACAGTAAAGTAAGAACAGAACGAACAGAAACTTCCACATGGCTCCTCAGAGCACCCTGACATTAATAAATCTCTGGCACTCCACTGAAAGTCAGAAGCTCTGTAAGATTCAATATAAAGTTAGAGCAAAAGTGGGAGGGGGTTTGACACCTGGGTGCCCTTTCAGACCTATAGGGAGCACAGCACTCTGACAACCCTCGAATCCGCTAAGGCACAGGAGCCAAAGCCTCTACTAACATAACTAATAAAGTCTCATGCAGACGCTGAAATCCCTTATTTCAAAATTGGATGGAGCTTGTGCTGGCTGCCGCCGCACACCGCAAATATCATTTCCATATACTAGAATGTGCCATTTGTTCCGCTTCAGCTTCTTGCCATGGTGGAAATGTCCAGTCCAGTCTCAAGGACAATTACAGAATGTCTGAGACTTTATTCTTCCCAGGGTGAGAAGTGGAAACCTCGGCCAAATGTAGAAATGGAGCAGTCTGTCAGTACAAGACCAGAGAGGTCTCTTAGAACGACCGTCAGTGCTGCCACTCATCTGTGAGGCAACACAGAGCAAGACCACTAATATCCATTTGGCTTTTCCCTTCAGCGTTTGAAGCTGTGGCTTCTCTCTCTCTCCACTTATATGTGCTTTGGCAGTCTGCTTCTCCCAAGTGTTACTTTCTTACTCAAATTCAGTCTAAATTTACATTACATTATAAAAGCTGTGAAAAGATTTTTGAAATCAGTTCCACTCTTTACCACCTCTCTTAAAATTTACACTAAAACCAAACAAGTTTCTGTTGTATGATTTTAAGTACTTTCCTGGCAACACCTTGTTCCAGTCTAAAGTTGCAATTTAATGGATATTTTTTATTTTCTGTGAGAGATGAATTAAATGTAATCAATAAACTGAAAAACTGGAGGAATAATTCACAGACTAAGAAAGAAATATTTAGATAAATAAACCACTGAACTTGTTTTCCAAAACTATTGAACAAATATATCAGGGAACACCATGAATAAGCTGTCTTTCCACATCGTAGTGGTTCACACATTTGCCTCACGTGCAAAAGGTCGCCAGTTTGTAACATGGAGGAGGAACTAGCCCAGCCTTATGGGTAACAAGACAGAGGGTAGTCCTCGTACCGATCTCAAGCTCGGATACATGGGAGAGATGCATATGAAAAGGGCATCCAGCATAAGATCTGTGCTAAATCACATATATGGATTTATCTGCTGTGGCAACCTAAAAAAAAAGAAACAGTCAAAGTACCAGTATTAATAAGGTAGGTTATGTGGTAGGCTAACCCAACGACAGGGGCCCACAAGCTAGTGTACTCCTACTGCCGGTCCCAAGCCCGGATAAATGGGGAGGGTTGTGTCAGGTTGTGACAAATCAAATACGCGGATTCATATTACAACTTCCATACCGAATCAGTCGCGGCCCGGGTTAAGAACGACCGCCTTCGGTGCCGTTAGCCAACTGGGTGCCCGTGGAAACTATGCTACTGTTAGCCGAAGCATGTTTAGGAGGTAGAGGTAGATAAGAAAAGCTAGGAGGGTGGAGGTGAAAGTAGGGACTGTAAATGTAAGGACTTTTCCCTGGGAGTGACCAGGATGGACAGAATCAGGAATGAGTACATCAGAGGGACAGCTCATGTTGAGAAGTTTGGAGATAAAGTCAGAGAAGCAAGGCTGAGATGGTTTGGACATGTTCAGAGGAGGGATAGTGGATATATCAGACCAAGGGTGATGAAGATGGAGCTGCCAGGCAGGAGGAGAAGAGAAAGACCACAGAGAAGGTCCGTGGGTGTAGTGAAGGAGGACATGCAGAGGGTTGGTGGGAGGGAAGAGGATGCAGGAGATAGGGTGAGATGGAGGCAGATGATCCACTGTGGTGACCCCTAACTGGAGCAGCTGAAAGAAGTTATGTGGTAAGCTAGCTGCTTCTTAAATAGAAAAACTGATTTTAGTTCATAGAAACAACTAGTATTGCAGGCAGAATTACTATTTAAAACTTAATAAGGTACATACACTGACTGTATCTAAAAGATGAACATAGCCATCATGACGGCATCCACTGGTTTCTGGACTCCACATTTTGAAGCCTCAACCTTAGCATTTTGGCCTCTGTGATCTTGGTATTTTGAGGACTTTAGTTCCCATGTCTGGTTGAGAGGATAGAGTGCTAAGTTATCACCTAACACTGGCAAGCTTGGTTAGCAAGCTGCATGCATAAAACTGCATGAGTGCAACCCAGTGACTGTATAAAAGATGGACAACCTAATGGCTCCCCAGAAACAAACCAAAATGTCTCTATCGCCCCCTGCTGTCTTGCTGCAGTATAGGTCCCAATTCCCGCCCCCTCCATGTTTGCGGATGGGACGAGTTCAAACTAAAGTGAATAAGTTCTCCTCATTTAAATTTTTCCCCAAAATTGTTTTAAGTAGTTCTTATCGTGCTAATTTGGGTTCAGAGGGTCATTTTTCTCACACGTTTGCTTTGAGTTACTAAGTTGATGCTGTAAAATTGGGGTGTAACCTCATGGCTGATAGCTCAGACTGGCAGTCAGAGCCAGACTGACTGCAGGTCATATTTATTGTCAGATAAATCTATTAAAAAGGTACCAACAACTCAAAAAATTGTAGAAATATCCATTTCAGTGAGGCTTAGCAGACAGCTTTGGCCACACCTGTCACTCAACGTTATTAAAATATTAATCAGTGATATATAATGGGGATATTAGTTGTTATAAAACGGGATTAACCTATGACAATCAACACTTGTACTGTACAAGGTTGAAAAAAATATTTATTTCATGGCTGAAGTTGGATATTTAAGCATGGGAGTCTATGGTGATTGATCTGCTTTTGTAACCAGCCTCAAGTGGCCATTGGTGGAACTACAGTTTATTTTTGGGGGTTTTTTTCATTACCACGTTGCCTTCCTTTTTCAGCCCTGGTAACTGCCGCTTGGTTATAGATTACACAATACTCTGTAGAGTTACAAACCTTTACGACATCCAAGAAAAAAAATATTGAGCCTTCTTCTTCTTTATTGCGGCTGACTGATTTATTGACTTTAGTTTACTGACTGGCAGAGGGTGAGAGGCTCTTGTAAGCCACCTGCCCTTAACAGCGTAGAACTCCCAATGTGTTTACAGTATGCCAGAAGATGGCATTCATGCACAATGGAAAGATGGAAAACAACAAAAGGAAGAAAATAAATATATTTATATACAAATTACATTAGGTGTTCATGCAAAAAGAATATAGAAGTAAATACTTCTTAAGCATCAAGATTTTCATTAGCTTTTCTAACAGCTTTTGTTATAAAAATTTAATTCTGTATTATGTTATGTGTAACTAGTTACTCCTTAACACTAGTTACAGAACGAGTCTAAGCAAGCTTATTTGTTTCCCTCAGTTTGAGCTAAGCTACCTAAATTCTGGAGGTGGCATAATTTTTGATGTCACGCTCTATTTCCCAAAATATTGAACCATTCCTGTAAACGTCTAATAAACACACTAAAAATTATGTTTCTTTTGCTGATTCTTTGGGGCTTTCATGATGTCACCACACAGCAGTGCTGTTGAAATGTTTGTGCAAACTTTTAATGTAGCCCCGTCGGTCATATAAAGGGGTGTTTGCAGCGTTTGCAACTCCTCTGTGGAGGTGAAGTGGAAAGTTAAGCTGCCAGGTTTCATGACAGGCACCAACACCATTAACACGTTTAACTCTGCCTGGGAGATGAATAAAACAGTCACTAAACCCAAAGTGACTTACTAATAAGAGATGCCACAACACAGTGTCCTACTACGGCACCTAAAGGATATAAGTTTAATTCTCACAGGTGGTAAAAATCTAATGGGGAATGTATGTTTGCAGTGGCACTATTGACTGTACAGTAATTTCTGCTCTATATAATATGATACTCACGGCAAGTTCAGTATTTCCCTTAAAAGGACTGGGGGGGCCATAAATGGGGCTAGAATTGGGTTTTATTGGTTGCGGAGCAGTGAGAAAAACATTTGGAGAAACGCCTCACTGTGTTTTCTACCTATTTTGTTTCTAATGAAAACGTGCACGCGGAGAGCAGAGGTTGGTGACTCGTAAATTCATGTCTGCATTGTGGATCCCAGTCGCACACCTAAAAATCGTTGGCCTTGGTGCAAGAGGAGATTTCAGGTGATATCGTGGGAGAGCACCAAAGATATACATTAATTCACTGTGAGAGGGTTACATGAGACGGCACTATTTTTTTAAACTTTATTACAAAGTGAAGTGCTAGGTAGTTAAGTGTGAGTTAGGAAAATAATTCCACTTTACCTCTTTAATTTTAAAGAAATACTTCGATATTTTCCACTTTCCTGCAGAGAGTATTGGTGGACTGGTATCACGCTAAAATACCAAGTACCTTTGGCTCCTCCCTTGTATTTCCCAAAGGGGTCACCAAAGCAGATGAATAAACATGGGCGATTTGGCATAAATTTTATACCAGTTGTCCCTCTTCATGCAACCCTCCCATTAGTAAAGGGGCTTGCGTCTCTACCTGAGCTCAGTCCACTGAGCTTTTACATCAGAGGCAAATGTGTAATCCACTACACTATAGAGACACTGTTATCATGCTGAAATCTGTCCATTAAACAGGAGCCTTGAACAGTGGCATCAGATAGAAACAGAACGTCTACCTCTTTCCAATGTAAAAATATCTCTTTTTCAAAATTACTAAACCTTACTGATTAATACTGTATGCTCCATTTATACAGAAACCAAATCATGCAAGAGCAGTCAGAGACTGCATACCAAGGCTAACACAAGGCTGGACAATCTCTGAAATTCTGTTTTCCTATGGCAAAAATATTCTATGTCTTTATTTATAGAAACTGAAACAAAGCTATCTGCCTTTTTTAATTATTAGTTCTTGTTGACATGTATTGGATCATCACGTATTATATCATATTTCACAATGCTTAAGTCTTCTTCTTCTTCTTCTTTTGGCTGTTCCCATTAGGGGTCGCCACAGCGGATCATCTGCCTCCATCTCATCCTATCCCTTGCATCCTCTTCCCTCACACCAACCCTCTGCCATATTTCACTGTGCTGAAGAATCCTTTAAAAACATCCTGGATCCAGATCTGGATCTAGGTTGCGGTTACAAGTTAGTCACTTATAAGTTGGGCTAAGTCCTATTACTTGTAAGATTTTCACGCAATCCATCTGTAATTTTTTGTGTATTTGTGCTAAAAAAAAATGCATACCCTACTCAACCCTAGGCCAGGGGTCTCCCACCCACAGCTCCAGAGCCACATGCCTATGGACGCTAGTGGAGTTTTTTTTTTATAATTTTTATTATTTTTACGTATTAATTTAAACAAAAACACTTTTAATGAAATGAAAATGCAAAGTTGAAGTAACAAATAAAATTATATATAGTTTATTATCAAGTAGTCACGTGTGGTTTAAGATTTCATTTGGCTCCTATTCTTGATGTTGATAGAGTGTCACCTTCATTATAAGGCCTCATCTTTGTATGTTTTGCAGCTCTTAGGGGCAGATGGAGGTAACAATCATCTCTGGTTACAGACTGACAGCTTTGGAGTACTTCTTTTCAGCCTCTATAGGGCAGTGTAAAACAGAGTTTTTAAAAAAGAGCATTCTAGACTGCATACCTCCACCAAGCCTGAACGATCCTTGAATTTCTATGTTTTCAGGACGTGGACCAACTCTAGAAGTTAATCAGTTCTAAGCTGGGTTAAGCCCTAATTCTGGCACAAATTTTTGTTCCAATCTGTTTGTAAGGTTCTTAGCAATCCTGCTAACCCACAATGAGAACCAAACACTTCCTTAGCGGATGTAAAAAACCGCAAGTTGAGATTTTTGTAGGCTAGATGCTAAATTGTCTTTATTCTCATTTTGACCATATAACTGCAACATGCTGTTTTTAAACTTTGACATTTATTGATTAAACAAATATGATGTCATATGACCATTAAAAAGCTTTAAGGGGATTCTGGAGACTTAGCCACCTTAACCAGCTGCTTCCTTTAGCTTCATGGGCCATTTGCTGTCATTCTGCTCATGTTCTTCTCATTGTGTTCTTGGCAGCAAAGCCTAAAGGTTTATGTCTTTAAATGTAAAGCAAACCCTTATATGATAATAATTATGGATCCAACATGAAATTACACTGCAACACTGCAGCATAATGTAATAGCAGGGAGACAACTAAGCAACTTCATGTTACTCCTTATAAAATTTTGTTGTAACTGATCTCTGCTGCAAATCCGAGACTCGCTAGAGGTAGAACAATGTTTTTTTCTTGGTAATAAATGTAACTGAGGTACTAAACTGTTTTACTGGCAGGGTTATATGCTGAGGGACATTCAGTAGCAAAAGAACAGCATAAAACAGTAAAATGATTTACTATCAACAAGTAGTTGCTTTTGGCCTCAGCCCGTGTGAAGAAAATCAGAGATGGGAATATCTCGGGCTGTTAACGTTGAAAGACTGCATTTCACAGCGGCCCTCTAATTTCCCTGTCTATGTTTCTCTGAAGAAAAGTTTGGTATTTGACCAGCCTCTGTGTGCTCCACTGAAAACAGGCAGCGCTCCAATGCCGAAATGGAAAATATGTTTTACATATAATGCACACTTATTTGTTGACCACAAACAGAAACTGCGCAGCATTATAATATTACTCCAAAGTTAGCTTTTTTCCCTCTTGCTCCTAAAAATACCCAGATTGTTTCCTTTTAGGGTATTGTGAGAACAACTTACACGATTTAGGCAAAGCTCAAATATATCTATAAAATTCTTAGAGACTACTACTTTTCTAAAAAAGCCTTGAAAACACAGTGTCTGTCCTCATGGCAGAAGGCAGCCAGAAGACTGTTCCCCCTGCACAGCAGCTGAGGACAGACAGACTGATGCTCTTTTCAGCACATTAAAATCCATCTGGAGACACACTGCTGGACAATAAGTGACTGTATATAAGAATGTACCGCTATTCAGAGATGCACAGAAACACATAAGCCCACAGGTACGCACAATCACCCGTTAATCAAAACATGCTGCAAATTAAAAACATGTATACACGAGCACTCTTCATCACTAACATATGATCACAAAGCCTAATCCAAGCACTGATTGTCCTGTGACTAAACTGTTTGCAATTTCACTGCTATTGAGTCGAACTGATTCATGGCACATTTTGAGCCTTTTCATTGTCTTTTGCAGACACAATCGACTATGGTTCAACTCAGTGTAAAAGGTAAGTTTGGTCATTCATTACTGAATCCACAATCAAATTTGTACTTTTCCACTTGAAAATTAATACAGCTTTGATCTCACTTGGCAGTTGTTACTGAATTCAAACCAGCACCTCTAATTCATCCGTATTATTCTGGCTTTTTATCGAGAAAATGCTTTATCGGCTCTGGATGACTAAAATTAGTGCAAAGGCAGTTTTTTCAGGTTTTTTTTTTTTTTTACAGCAGTGCTTCTCAAACTGTGAGGCGTGGAGCCATGGCATGTAGGGCACAGACAATCAGGCAAAAATTATATAATGAAACTAAAGTGAATAGATATGATTTTAGATGAGAAAGAAACAAGCAAACTTTTGCCGATGCTATTGAAGTGGTAACATAGACCTCTATTTAAGTACAGTTTAACATGAATCCTTTTTTATTCTTAGTAATAGATAAAATTCTGGGGTGTGGGACATGCATTTTTGTGCGGTGTGGGGTGCAAGCTTTTTTCCACTTCTGAAGTGAGGTATGCCAAAAAAAAAGTTTGAGGTAAGGTAGGATGTGTTGTAATAATTAATAAGCCACTAACTGTAACGGTATTTACAGGGACCAGCAGCAGGTCAGGGGCCCGCAGAGACGAGGAGACCAAGGCTGGAGGGAGATCCATGCTGCTGTGGCCCTGACCAACTTGGCACAGGGACAGACTCACATGGCAGACCAGGGCAGCGCTCCAGCGCTTTCTGTAACAAAGACCACTATCACAGACAGGAAAAGTGTGACAGGACCTGCCTCAGGTCTACAGCAGAGCTATACAACTGGGCCTGCTCTCACTAGCCGCATCATCCAGAAATCCTGTCATATCTCTGAGATCCAGACTGTCAAAGTCTCCCTGGCAAACAGTGTGTAGGCATTTAACACGTGCCATACAGGAAAGATACATGTCTATGTGCCTTGTTATGTACACCAAATGGACAAACGCATTGGGCCACCTACACATTACACCTACAGGAGCTTGTATGACATCACATTCTAAATCCATAGTTGGTCCCCCCTTTTGCAGCTATACCAGCTTCCCCTCATCTGGGAAGGACTTCTACAAGTTTTCAGAGTGTGTCCGTAGAAATTTGTGCCAATTGATCCAGAAGAGCATTCATGAGATCCAACTCTGCTGTTAGATGAGAGGGTCTGATTCACAGTCTCCAGTGTAGTTCATCCCAAAAAGGGTTGGATCAGGTTGAGGTCAGGGTTCTGTGCAGGCCATTCAAGTTCTTCCACACCAAACTCGTCCAACCATGCCTTTATGGACCTCGCTTTGTGCACTGGGGCACAGTCATGGTGGAACAGAAAAGGGCTCAACTTTTGTAAAGGCAGACTGCATGGCTAGGTGTTAGATTTTACACAGCTGTGGCAATGGGACTGAATGAAACGCCTGAATTCAATGATTAAGAGGTGTTGCCCAATACTTTTGTCCGTGCAGTGTTTTTGTACAGCCTCCAAGGCCTTTGTTTTGTAATGCTGATAAACTTTAATATTTTTAACCATTTTTTTCATTGTAAAAAAAATCACTAACCTGATACAGTTTAATATTTGTTACTGTTTTGCTATGTTCCTACTGTCTCCCTATTGCCCTCCTTTGCAGTAAGTTATATTAACTTCCAAGAGACTGGATCACCGTCCAATGCTAAAGTTTGACAGCAGCTATTTGAATAAACCCAATGTGAAATCATCTGAGTAGTCGTGTGCTTTGAATAGTGTCTTTGCAGTGGCCTGAGACTGCATAATTATGTTTTTATTAAGCTATATTTAGTGGTAGTTTTCATGTGTGCAGACATTAAGTAGGGCAGTTACGTTGTACCGTTTCAAATTGCATCTTAAAGGGCTGTACTGTGGGAAGAAGAGTGATATAGTGGTATAGGGAGACCGTTCTTCAGAGCCGAGGCAGGATCCAGCTAAAGAGTGACAGTTATAGTTCTGTGTTGGCGGACTTTAATATTTTTTTTTAAATATATTTCAGTGAGTCAGCATTATGCCATGAAATAAAATAAGGGGAAAGGTTCAAAACTGACATTAGCCAAATCCTAGTTTTTAATACAAAATAAAAGCTGCCTTATTAATATTTCTGAAAGAAATGGTCTGGGATTGTTCACAAAGATGAACCCACAGATGTTAATCACCTGTCTTGGCAGTTTCCTTTGGTTTAAAGGCTCTTCAATCTCAGTTAAACCACTGTTGTCTTTATGGAGCCCAGCTTTGATGTTCTAGCGGAGTCCCGTTGCTTTTTTTTGTCATTTTTAAAACCCCAAGTAGACATTTTTTTTCACTCTAGCCCCACAGCAGACAGTTAACTAAAAAAATATGTTTGTAATTTCTAACAGCTTTTGTTAGACCCTAGAAATAAAGCTGAAAGCCTGCACTTCGATCATATTTTGACTGTTTGAGTCAGAATCAACTGTAGCGGCGCGCTCCCCGGCCACTTTATTAGGTATACTTTGGTAGTATGAGGTTGGACCCACTATCACCTTCAGGGCTGTCTTAATTCTTCACGCCATTAGATGCAAGAAGGTGCTGGAAACATTCCTCAGAGATTTTGGTCCATTGTGACGTGACAGCGTCACACAGTTGCTGCAGATTTGTGAGCCGCACATCTGTGACGTGAACCTCCCGTTCCACCACATCCCAAAGGCGCTCTGCTGGATTGAGATCTGGTGACTGTGGAGTAAAGCGGACTCACTGCCATGTTCAAGAAACCACCTGAGATCATTTGAGCTTTGTGACATGCTACGTTATCCTGCTGGGAGCAGCCATCAGAGGATGGGTACACTTTGCCCATCAAGGGATGGCAATGGTCAGCATTAACACTCAGACAGGCTTAAAGTTTGAACCACTGAAACAAGGCAGGATGTATCAATGCTTTCATGCTGTTTATGCCAAACTCTGACTCTACCGTTTGAATGTTGCAGTAAAAATAAAGACTCGTCAGATCAGTTTTTCCAATCTTCTATTGTCCATTTTTGGTGAGTTTGTGCAAATCTGTAACCTCAGCTTTGCTCTTACCTGACAGAAGTGGCACCCAGTGTGGTCTTCTGCTGCTGTGGTGCATCTGCTTCAAGGTTCAGTGTGTGTGTTCAGATATGCTCTTGTGCATACCTTGGTTGTAATAATTGATGTAAGGTACTGTTGCCTTCTTATCAGCTTGAAGCAGTCTGGCCAGTCTCCCCTGACCTCTGGCATCTACAAGGCGTTTTGATCCAGAGAACTGATGCTCACTGGATATTTTCTCATTTTCTGACTCTCAAGACGATTGTGTGGGGAAAATCCCAGCAGATCGGCAGGTTCCAAAATACTCAGACCAGCCCATCAGGCACCAATAGGCACGTTCACAGTCACTTAAAATCGCGTTTCTTCCCCATTCTGATGCTTGGTTTGAACTTCAGCAGGTCATCTTGACTATGTCCCAATGTCTAAATGCACTCAGTTGCTGCCATGTATTTGCATTAAAGAGCAATTTAAAAGTTATATCTAATGTATATTTACAGTGAAAAAAAAAAAGGTTCTTAACAAAAAAAAAAAAATGGGAGCTAACCCTCCTTATACCCTGCTGTAATTTCTCCCTATAGTTACACTGACTTAAAAGCATAATTTTGGGAGTATGCCACCCCAGGTCCCCCTTTACCCCTGTCCCTGCTGCCATGGATTAATCTGCATTTGTTAGTTTCAGTACTAATAAGGTCAAAATTCCAGTTGCACTGTCATAGAATAATAAGATAAGTGACTCTCAATAGATGTGCTTTCTGTTTAAAAAAGATAAAAAATAATAATATCTCGTTTCCTTGTATTTTCTTAAACAGCAAAGTGGGTGAAACATCCACAACTGTTTTTAATTACATTTAGATCAAATGACATTTCTGGAATTTTATTACCTCAATACACAGTCAACTGCAACAAATAAATAATGGAAATACCGGGTACTCTTTAAGCTTCAGGAGAATGTCTCGTTCTGTTGCATCTGGGGACATCCTGACATCAAGCTTGTAATCGCATACTGGAACTTTTTTTTTTTTTTTTTAAAAAAACATTTTTAAC
>VUQH01040304.1:37410-56489 GCA_015106775.1 Etroplus canarensis
ACATTTTCAAAAAAAAAAAAAAAAAAAAAAAAAAATCAGATTTTGGTCACATATGGGCAAAAAAATCCAATTTGAGCCACTTTTGCCTGCAGTGTGAATGTAGCCTACGTCATCAGCAAATCCTCGTAAGTGCTTTTAATGGTTTCAATCACAGATAAACATCCGATTACATTCTTTTTTTAGCTACAGATGCATTATGGGTGTTTATTTACCTCATCCCATAAAAACATTACAGGCCATAAAGATTTTCCCCCCCCAATATTTATGAACCTCCTGCACACGCTGTTGTTAAAAAACAATAGAATATAACAATATAAAACAGTAAAAAAATATTTCCCCAAGGGGTCGCCACAGCAGCTCAATCTGCGCAGGTACTGTGGCACAGTTTTTACACCGGACGCCCTTCCTGACGCAACCCTCCCACGGTAGGGGAAAAAAAAAAAAGCTTGAAGCGTAATCATTGTGGCTTCGCTTGTTGACTCACTTTCATGGTGTTGACACTGGAACACCTAATCCCTTCACGAAAGGCTGAACGGTCTGCTTTTCAAACCATACCCTTTCATTTTTACCTGTGCCACGTCGCCATCTTCTGGAGAAACCTGTTATTTCACCCTGTTTTTGTTTTCCAGACAAACCGTACACAATGGGAGTTAAACACTTGTGCCTTACCCATATGGCGAGCTTTGCTTTATTTCCATCTATTGAGAGCGTTTTCACTTTGAAGTCCACACCTAGTTAGTCACAAGAGACAGAAAAGGAGACAAGTCTTTAGCTCTTTAAGTTTTAAACGCACAGTAGTTTCCATATGTCTGTGTGTATGTGTGGGTGAAACCTATTGTGGCAGACTGCTCTGGATCAAAAGTATCCTCTGTGAACCTCAGGAGCAGACTGTTGGGGGAGATAAGACGGAAATGATCAGGTCGTGCAGTACAATAGGCTACTGTGAGCTGGCTCTAAGCTTTAGCAACATGTTTTCTGCCAGCTGCGGTCACAGGATCTCAGCAACTTTACAGTCTGGATGCTAGCGCAGCATTACGACACCTCCAACACTCCTGAAGAGTTCCACAAACTGCGCGAACAAGACCGTCCGCCTGCGCACAGCAAACACTTGAACCGAAGTGTTGGAGACAGAGCTAAAAAAAAAAAAATAAAGAAATACACCGCCGGACACAGCTGCCGAGCAGCGACAGGAACGTCAACATTCACAACAGGCTAGCCGGTCCGCTCGCTAACACGCACACGAACCTGGACTTCCCCACTCCGCTTTCCCCGATTATCAGCAGCTTCAGGGTCGTCAGCACGTCCTCGTCCATGCTCCCCTCGGAATTGCTTCGACTTGCAACGAGAGACGCTTTTAGAAATGCTTGTTTACGGGTTTTTGGGGGGCAGCAGGCGGCTAGCAGCTCCGATGACAGCCTGCGGTTCGCGCAACTTCCGGCCAACCTGTGGGGTGTGACGTCACAAGAGGGGTCACTTGCTTTGGAAATGTTTTATTTTCTAATTAGCTTTTATTTTTATTTTGAGTTTTTGTTTTGAATTCAGTTTAGATTTTATTGTTTGAAAATGTTTAGTTTCTTAGTTTCAGTGTTAGTGTTAGTTTTCTTAATTATTATAATATGGATGATATGGAAGATTTAATTCAATTATGTAATTTATAAATATCAAGAATGTGCAGTTTGTTAAATAAAGGAGCCGAGTGTGCTGTAAAATCACTAAATGTTATTGCTCTTACTGCCATTTTTTGGGATGATTTAAGATGTTTCGATCAGAAATTTCAACACAAACACATCACTTTGTGAAGGCAGATGAGTCACAGTCATGTAGCCAATAAACAGAAGCACCACAGCCTCATCAGACAGACTGACTGACCAAATTTAATGCAGCTGACAAAGACTAGAACTAAGGACATTTCCTGTAAAGTTTTATTTTATTTTAGTTAGGTTTCATTTTTTCCAAAAAGTCTAGTTTTTTATTTTTAGTTCACTTAACTAAAATGGTTTGAAAATGACATAAAACATAAATATGTTTAAACCAGGGTTATTATAGTTGTGTATTTTCTAATTAGTTTTTTTTTTTTTTTTGAGTTTTTGTTTTGAATTCAGTTTAGTTTCCAGAGTAGGTTTGCTTGTTTTAGTTTAGTTTTTATTGTTTGAAAATATTTAGTTTTAGTTTAGTTTTTATTAGTTTCATTGTTAGTTTTAGTTTTCTTAATTATTATAATATGGATGGTATTTGTCAGGGGATGATTTAATTCAATTCAATTTAATTCAACTGGTCTTCATTACCCTTTAAGTCAAAATATTTACATAGCACATGAAAATACAAATTTGTTTAAAGGAAGGGGTAAAAGGGAACAGAAAATAGCAAATGTTAGTCACGTCTGCTCCCAGTCACCTCTACATTTCATCTGCAAATACACTTAGCCATCCTGAGGGCAGCGTGTCACCAAGAAAACATCCAAGCTTGCAATGATACAAAACACAGCAACAAGCACAATAAGTAGACAGACATTCAAATCATACAACATTCAGTATACAATACTGTAAATAAACTTAATTTTCTATAAGTAACAGTTTGAGGGAGTACCTAAAAGATTTTTGAGTTGATTTGGTTTTTATTTGTTGTGGTAATAAATTCTATAAGGGAGGGCCAGTGTAAGACATAGCAAATTTACCCATTGATGTGTTGACACTCAGAATATAGAGATTTCCTTTGTTTTTATGGCGTGTACGGTAGTTATGAGAAAGTAATTGACAACAGTTTATTTGACTTTGTGGCAAATTATTGTTTAATAAACTGTACATACTTGAAGTTTATGTCATTTATAAACGTCAAGAATGTGCAATTTGTTGAATAAAGGAGCTGAGTGAGCTGTAAAAATGTTATTGCTCTGACTACCATTTTTTGGGATGATTTAAGATGTTTCGATCAGAAATTTCACCCTGACTTTGTCTTCAAACTTCTCAGCCTGAGTGGTCCCTCTGATGTACTCATTTCTGAAGCTGTCCAGCATTATGAAATATAAACGCTTGCTTTTGTCATTTTCTTTGTTGTCTTTTTTCCTATGCGCCATTTTTGCACCTGCATATATTATGATTTTGGAAGTTTTTTCTTTTGTGTGTGTGTGTGTATGTGGGGGGGGTAAATGCATTAAAAATTTAGAAATAAAAATACAAAAATATTTTCAATATTGTAGTGTTCCTTTTTTTACTAGTTCACTATTTTAAATTGTTATTTAAAATAATACACAAAATATAAAATATGTATCTTAATGCTACAAATTAAATAAATATAAATTAAAATAATTTAAATATCCAAACTAATTAAACTGGAGTACTGTGGTAAAAGTGGTAGTCATCTTACAGATTTAAAAATAGCAATAATACAAATCAGCCTTTTATAACTGTAAAAATTTACCAAGACAAACCAGTTATTGTACTCAGGGTATCTGTTATTAAGAAATTAAAATCAACTTTAAAAGAAAGAAAGAAAAAGATAGCCAGATGATTTTAAAAAGTTGATCATGACAAGGAGGTTCAGTTGGTCTTAATTGTCTGAGTTTAATTGTTCTTAACCGTAAGAACCCAGGCCCATTTTTCCTTTGGGACTTCATAAGTTAAGGTCAAGCATGAAGCTTTATGAGGAAGACTGTAGAACAATTAAAGTGTTTTTTCACATGGGTTCTTATGGGTTAAACACATATTCTTGCTCTAATGTGGGCAGCTTACCCTTCAGGCATGCACTGAAACTGCTGCATGGAAAATCGCCACAGGAAATGGCTTATAAAACAGGTAGGGGGACCTTTGAATAGCCTAAATAAAGAGTCTCATAATGGAGCACAATACATCTTTGTTTTGTGCATCTGCTTCACTGCATCATGCCTCAAAGGCCCTCCTTCTTTCACATTCGTATGGTATCCCAACCCCGAAAAGGAATCACCTGAGGGTGAAGCAACACGAAACTAGACTGAACCAGTGAGCCATAGTACACCATACTGTTCCTAAATGGGCTCATTGATTGAGAATTTCCTCAAACCATATCTGTCTGTATTTATTTCAAAGAGGCCCAAGCCTGTTATTATGCAAATCTCAGCTAAAGAAGGGTCTGAAAAGAGTCTGCAGCACATAAATACAGCTGGCTGTGAATACTCACAGCTCTCTGCAAAGGCAGTTTGAGACTTCCGGAAAAGAGGAGCAGCAATTTTTTTATAGTTCCAAAAATATTTTTTTTACCTATCTGCCACTCAAAGGAGCCAGGTTTTACAGCTATGGCCAGATGCTTCACTGATTGCATAGAAAGACCCCTTCGGATCTGCTTTGAGATGATGGGTCTTTTTATTGGATCCCATCCCTGGTGGTTCCTCATCACTCCCCTCATAGTCTCGGCAGGTCTGGGGAGTGGGTTTTATTTTCTTAAGGACAGAATGGCCAATAATATTGAAGACCAGTTCACACCTGCTGATGGACCAGCCAAGATGGAGAGGAAATACATCAGGGAAACCTTTCCCGGAAATGATTCCATGTTTTCAAGTTTCAGGCTGAGCACGAATGGAAACTACGCCACTCTCATAGTTACAAGTAACAGGAACATTCTGGCTGCCGAGTCACTTCATGAAATCCTGAATTTGGACTTTGAAATCAAGAATATGGTGGTGCAGTTTCACAACCAGTCATTTAAATATGTAGACATCTGTGCTAAGATTATTGGATCCTGCGCCTCTAATGGCATTCTGGATATAATTGAATACAATGCCAGCAATATAAACACAGTCAATCTGACATTTCCATGGTATCACTCTGATTTTACAAGTATTCCCTTATACACTGGTCTGGGGAGTGTGAAACTGAATACAGAGACTTCAGTTGTTGAAAGTGCTAAGGCTGTGCAGCTCTATTACTATTTAGAAGAGCACAACAAAACAAAAAGTGGCCGCTGGTTGGAAAGCTTCATTAATTTGGTCTCAAACAACTCCTCACCTTCCCTTCAGGTAAGCAGAGCTCTTAACATATACAGTTCAGTCCATATAAGTGTTTAGCTTCCGTATTGTGTCATTGTGTAATTCCTAAAAAGTTAATTCTTTTGTCAGATCCCTTAAATTAAAACTGAAGGTCTGCATTTCAATCATTATTCAAATTTAAATCATCTGTGGTGGTATAAAGAGGCAAAATTACCCAAAAAAAAGTGCCATTGTCCCAAAACTTATGCACCTAACTATATTATGTTTTAAGTCATTGTCTCATTATTTGATTAGGTGCTTCTGCTTATCCTATTTAAATCTTTCTAGGTGTCATACTCCACCTCAATGTCAATGCAGTGGGAATTTGAGAAATCTCCAGTTTCTGTCATCTATTTATTTTCCATCACTTATGCTATTGCCATCATATTTTCAATTATAACTTGTTGGAGGTCAGTAAAACATCAGCCAAACATGCTATTCAATGTATTTTGGACTTGTGGAATGTGTTTTTAAATATCCGTTTGGTTTCTTAGGTTGGATAATGTGAGGACGAAGGTCTGGGTGGCTTCCTGTGGGGTTCTCTCTACAGGTCTGGCAGTGCTGAGTGGTTTTGGCGCACTCTTGTTGCTGGGCCAGCCTTTCGTCATGACAGCTGCCTCCTGTCCCTTCATGATGTTAGGTGGGTTCCGTTGAACATTTAGACCCAATTAAGACAGAATCAGCGTGACCAGAGCAACATCATTTGAAGCGCTTTACATTTTCATAGTAGCAGTTATCAACATCATCTGCAAACAGACAGTGATTATAATAACGGTACCCTCTCCATTTAAAGAATTGTCCTTACAATTACACCTGTGGTTGAGTGGCGTCAGCAATGCTCTCAGATGAACTGTCATCACAACTGACAATTAATCCTGTGTTTTGGGGTCTTTATATCCCCCAATACGAACCCTAACCTGGAAGATAACCCAGCTTTGCACATATGCAAACACTAAGAGCCTCAAGTCTTATTTGCCATTTTAAAAGCATCTTTCCCTGACTTTTGTTACTAAAGGTATTGGACTCGATGACATGTTCATCATGATCGCCTGCTGGCAAAGGACTCGCGTTCTGGACAGTGTTCCACGCCGGCTGGCTGACACCTACAGAGAAGCTGCCATCTCCATGTCCATCACCACTCTCACCGATGCTCTAGCTCTATTCCTGGGCTACAGCTCACCCTTTGGCTCAGTTCAGTCCTTCTGCCTCTATGCGGGGATTTCTGTCTGCTTCTGTTATTTGTACAGCATTACTTTCCTCGGTGCATGCATGGCATTAAATGGACAGAGGGAATCAGAGAACAAGCACTGGTTCACCTGCGCCAAAGTCCCAGAGGACCTACCTTCTGGGAATTCAAAAGCCTTCGTTATGTGCTGTGTTGGAGGTCAATACAACCAAATCACAGGAAAGGAGGAAACAGAGCCGATGAGTCACATTTTTGAGAAGTTCTATGGTCCAGTTCTCACCCACAAACTGACAAAAGCATGTGTATTTGTCATTTATGCAGGTTATCTAGCTGTTAGTATCTATGGCTGCTTCATCTTAAAAGAAGGACTTGATATTAAGAACCTGGCTTTGGATGATTCCTACATCATCACTTATTACGACCACCAAATGCAGCACTTCACTGAATATAACTACAATGTGATGGTGGCAGTCAAGCAGCCATTCTCCTACTGGGACAGAGACCACCAGAGGCAACTGCATTCATGCATTTCAAGTTTTGAACGTTTGAACTTTGTCAATAGCACACTTGCTTGGTTCCTCTCCTTTGGAAGTTATGCAAATGCCTCTAATCTCAACATAAGCTCCCAGGAGGCTTTCAGAACCCACCTGCAACATTTCTTGCAACTCAACCCCTTGTTTACACAAGACGTTAACTGGACTCTAAACGGCAACATTCAGGCGTCTCGCTTTTTCATCCAGACACTGCACAAACCGACAGCAAAAGAGCTGATGATGACGGAGCTTAGAAAAACAGCAGAGGAATGTCCCGTGGAGCTCCTGGTGTACCACCCCGCTTTCATCTACTTCGACCAGTACACTGTCATCATGGGTGACACCATTCAAACCGTCCTTGTTGCTGTGATTGCAATGCTCGCTGTCTCACTCATACTCATACCCAGTCCTCTGTGTTCCATATGTGTGGCATTTGCAGTTTGTTCAGTCATCACTGGCGTGACAGGATTCATGTCTCTGTGGGGTGTAAATCTGGACTCCATCTCCATGATCAACCTGGTCATGTGCATCGGTTTCTCTGTAGATTTCTCGGCACATATTTGTTACTCTTTTGTCTCGAGCCCCAAAAGGGATGCCAATGAGAAAGCTATAGGTGCTTTGTCCCATCTGGGTTATCCAATAATACAAGGAGCATTGTCCACTATTTTAGGTGTGGTGGTGCTGTCTGTGTCTGGGAGCTACATCTTTAGGACTTTTTTCAAAATCGTGTCTCTTGTCATTGTGTTTGGGCTGCTCCACGGCTTGGTGTTTATTCCGGTGTTTCTGACGCTGTTGGGGGCCTGTGGGAAGTAACATTAAAGTGGTATTCGGCTTGTGAGTTGCAATTTTTTAAGTCACACTCCCACCAAAACTAGGTTTCTAGCCTTTTTATTGGCATTTTCATGGGTTGTTAGTCATACGTATGACATGAATTGCAACAGTTGTGTTTGGTACCTTTACTCCCCACATCAGCTGAGGAACACAGCCACCTGAATTCACCACACATCTCCTTCTGGTCCACCTTCATCATTTGAAAACCTCTAGAATATAGCCCAAAGCCTTTCAAAGGTGGAAGCCCATTCATTTGAAGAATAAGCAGCTGAATCTTGCCATAATGGAAGGTGTCACTGATGTGAGGAGTCCAGGTGGTGTTACATAATGCCTAAATCAGAGATAAAAGTCCACCAAAAAATACTGGACAGTCATTGTCTTTCATTGTTTATTAGAGCCTTCCTGATATAGATAGGTCACTTTTTTCTGTCACAGACGTGGATTTTTTTTTTTTTTTTGATAATGTTGTATGATATGCAACACTATGGAAACCTTTTAACAGCACACAAAGCTGAAAAACACTTGGGGTGATTTATAAGTGCCGTTATTCATCTCAAAAGTTTTTCTTGCTAGTTAAAGAACGGATTTTAAAAAATAAAAGCCTCCAGACTCCCATGTTTAGCCTGCAGAGTACCATCACAGCTATGAAGACAAAGCTGAGCCGTTTGCTCATGGTACAGTACATTGCTGTAAGGCTAATATAAAATCACCGGCCACGTCATTAGGTGCACCCGTTTAATGCAGATTTCTAATCAGCCAATCACATGGCAGCAACTCAAGTTCATTAAGGCATGCAGACACGATCAAGACGACATGCTGATGCTCTGCCAACTCAGCATTGTTTAAAAGCCACAGCCTACCTGAGTCTTGTTGCTCACCACGTCCTTCCCTTTATGACCACAGTGGACTCCTCTGACGGCTGCTTCCAGCGGGACAATGTACAATGTCACAAAACTCAAATCATCTCAAGCTGGTTTCTGGAGGATGACAGTGAGTTCACTGTACTCAGATGGCCTCCACAGTCACCAGGTCTCCGTCAAATCAAGCACCTTTAGGATGCGCAGCGGACAAGTCTGCGGCAACTGTGTGATACTGTCAATATGGACCATAGCCACTGAAGAATTGAAGGCAATCCTGAAGGAAAAAGGGGGTCCAACCCTATACTAGCAAGGTGTATCTAATGAAGTAGCCAATGAGTGTAACTACCATACTGCATGTATAGGCCTGTGTGTCCACAAACATTGTCAGTTAGACTGTAGGTTATTTTTATTTTTGTTAGGAGTCAAAAATGCACACCCTCTTGAGTGGCCCAGTGTAGGGCTCATATGAGAACAAAAATTCCATTTTCATTTTTTTCTTTTTGCTAATTCCAGTTTTGGTGTCTTTTTAATTTCTTAAATCTGAATTCAGTTAGACTTTGTACTTTTGGTCTATGGACTCCAATATCTGTTCAGGTCATTAAGGAGTTTAGACTGTGCATCAAAGATATCATTCATGACAGAGGAATGTATACCTGGCGTTGTTTTTTACAGTTTTATTTCCAAATAAATATCAACCACACTCCCATCTGTACACACACCAAGTTTTATTTGGGTTCCTTTCCCTTTATTTCAGCTGCACACATAATCATTGCAATCACACTGAGGAGAGATGCACAGCAGAGGGCCATTCAGTGTGTACACAGCATAAAAGCATTACTATACAGCTATATACAATGTTCCCGTAATATCTTAACTATATACACAGCTAAGCTAATGGCTAAAAAAGCCAACAAACAGAATATATAGTGTCAAACTGAAGCAAAAATGAAAACATTAAGAAGCATGACATGCTGGTATGACTTGGACAAGAAATCAGCATTCTACATACGTATTACATACACATTCACCATCATTTTAACATATGGATAAACTCACATTTTTACAGGCAGACAACCTGTGCTGAAGAAAAGCGTCTTCTGGAGTCAGTTATGTCACCATAAAATTACATTAAATTGGCTTCATGTATTTCTCACATCTTCTCTCACACCTTGAGAAAAGTGCCTGGAAAAACGAGCATTGTTCATCCTCCGTTCGGTGCAAATTTTGTTTACAAACCAGGTATGCGGTGCTAGATGTAGGTGAGAGCTCTTTCTGCATTTAAGTAATGAGAAAGGCGACCGAAACGGACAAAAACTGACATAGCTGGCCTTTGGGTCTGTCGGAATTATCAGGCTTTGTTTTAACAAAGAGAAAAGAAAAAACTATTACTTTAACGAGGAGCTTTTCAAGAGCCAAACTCAGACCTTTTAAATAAATTAGGCCGACACATTACTTTAAAACCCGAAGCTTCCAATTATAAAGCTCTACCGCTGTATATATGCAGCCTGTTGCATGCTTTTTGAAGCTGAGCAGCAGTTTTGCATGAATGACACTGACACAAAGAGAAACAAGGACATTTTAAATTCGTACACTTACCCAAAGTGCTGAGACAACTTTTTCCTACTTCAAAAGAAAAAACTATACTTATGGTACATTCCCCATAAGGCCACCTTTACAGTAGGATACACTGAAAATACAACCAGCAAATACCAGATATGAACACAAACACTGAAAGACAACTGAAAATTAAGATTCACATATATTCTGGTTGGCATATTACACATGACCTCTTTGGGTTGACATATGCTTTATTTTCCCACTGACTGAAGGAGAATCTATGTTGATCTGGTGAAAGAAAAACAGTTCAGCTCGTTCGTTATTAACCTTAAAGGAAAAAAAAAAAAAGAAAAGTCCATATTTACATTCATGGTTCGTTTCTTCCCACCAAGCAATAAAGTGACCTGAGCAACATCTTTAATTTAGTGTTTCTCATACAATGAAACTGTACATCTGACTACATGTTGAAGTTTCTACTTATCTGTGGATGTGGATTGTGAGATTCCATGAAAGTGGAACAGAAACGCTTTTTGAATTTTCTCACCACAAGAGTGGTCTGTGGTCTTTTGGGTCCTCAGAGCTCATCTGGTCTCCAGGGTTTTGCCCTCCAGGACTAGCTGAATCTCTTTGGCGTCTAGTGTTTCGTACATGAGCAGAGCATCTGCCAAGTTCTTGTGCTCCTTGGCATGAGACTTCAGCAGGGCTTTGGCACGCTCATACGACTCCTGAAGACAGCAAGAAAAAAAGATGTTTAAAAAAAACTTCTCACGCACACACACACACACACACACACACACACACCTTTAGTAGCTGTGTCAGTTTTGAAATATCCACACACAGACCTTTAGTAACACTCTGACTTCATGCTCAACAGCAGCTTGTGTCTCCGGACTTTGTGCCGTCATATCCGTGTAGGTCATTATACCCAGCTAGAGGACAGGGAGGAAAACGGATATTTATTAAAAATGAATGCCAAAAAATAGGAAGTCTTATTTTTGCATTGCTTTCAAACAGATCTACCTTTTCACACATTCCGTATCTGGTCACCATCAACTTAGCAATCTTAGTGGCACTATCAAAGTCGCTCGACGCTCCTGGAGGAGAAAAGATGACACTACATTTTGCATCTTTAAGTCCCAGCTTGTACTACAGCTTTCCTCACATCAAAATATCAACATTTTGTTTACATTCTACAGCCTTTGTTCAATCGCTGGCCAATTTAATGACTCCTCCTTACCAGTTGTGATGTACTCATGGCCGAATATGATTTCCTCAGCTACGCGGCCACCCATGCTGACGTCCATCTGGGCCAGAAGCTGAGAGCGCGTCTCGCTCCACCTGTCATTCTCAGGCAGCATGGACACCTAGAAAGAAGTTGTGAAGATGAAAAATGTGTGATGATGAAGAAGATAAACAAAGTTTCCCCAGACTTTAAATTTAAGAGTTATATAAGCAGAGTATGAACTGGCACTAGGTTTCCTTACATGTCCCAGACTTGGGCCTCGGGGCATGATTGTAGCCTTGTTGATTGGCATGGCATCTTTGGTGTAGTAGGCTACAATTGCATGGCCTGATTCATGGTATGCTGTGATGAGCTTGTTCTTCTTGTCTATCTCTGCACTCCTCCTCTCAGGGCCTTGAGGAAAAGGAGACAAAACATTTTCAAACTGCCATTTAAAGATTCTAAACAACTTTGCTGACAGCAACGGTTTGATGGATGAAAGCATACTAATGAGAGCAAAAGGATAAAGGTAAGCAGGGTAATGATGTACCACTCACCCATGAGGATTTTATCTTTAGCAAACTCCAGCTCCTTCATAGTGACCATGTCTTTGCCGTCAACTGCTGCCTTAAGGGCTGCCTGGTTGACCAGATTTTCCAGATCAGCGCCAGAGAAGCCCACTGTGCCCCGAGCAATAATATTGGCCTCGATAGCTGCAGAGATAACAAATGACGTCCATACAGTTATGGAAGAGCATAGAGTGAGTGAGTTTCACGGAGTGAAATAGCACAGCAATGCATTTACTCCTCATTAGCAGGTTCTGACCCCATACCTGGATCCACTTTAATCTTCTTTAGATACCAGTTCAGAATCTCTGTGCGTCCTTTCACGTCTGGTTTGGGTACAGTCACCTGCATGTCAAAGCGTCCTGGGCGAATCAGGGCACTGCAAGGTAGATTAGCTGGTTAGAATAATAATAATAATAATAATAATAATAATAATAATAATATTATAACAGAAGCACACAGCTCTGAAATGTAGCCTCAAGGCTGTTTTGTACTGACAAAAACAGATGAGACACTGAAGACACCTTGACATTTCTAAAAGTGCACTGTAAGCACCGATATCTTCACTGGTAACAGGTAAAACATACTTATCTAAAGCCTCTGGGAAGTTGGTTGCGCCAATGATGATCACCCCTTCATTTGTTTTAAACCTACAAAATAAAAGACCCTGGGTTTCCTGGTGTTTCCAGTTTAAACTTCCAACAATGTACTGTATCATCACCCAGCCCCATTAAAAACGTACCCGTTTGTTTGAAATCACACACACACACACACACTCTCTACCTTACTATAAAATAAAGTGAGCCAACATGTAAAAATACAACTTAATGAGAACACTTTATTAATCCCAGAGGGGAAATTGTATTACCCATCCATCTCAGCGAGTAGCTGGTTGATAGTCTGCCTGGAGTAGGGGTGCATGGGAGACTCTATCCTTTTCCCACCCACACTGTCCAGTTCATCAATGAAGATAACACAAGGAGCGTTGGCTTTGGCTTCCCCTTTAAAAAAAAAAAAAAATAGTGGTTACCCAAACACAATAAAAATATGCCATAATTGATTTTCTGTAAAAGTCGGCTTCTACAAAAGGAAACATTTGATGCTAAAATAACTCTTTAAAAACCCACTGAAGAGGTTCCTGATGCGACTCGCTCCCACTCCAACAAACATCTCATCAAACTCTGATCCAGAGGCGTAGTAAAATGGCACATCTGCCTCTCCTGCCACTGCTCTGGCCAGTAGGGTCTTTCCTGTCCCCGGAGGGCCCACAAGTAGAACACCTAAATCAAACAGAGGCAAAGATGAAACAATAACAGGAAAAAGAACAAATAAAACAGAGGTCAGTATGAATGCACCGCTGTGGAAGACGGACTACCTTTAGGTAGCTTTCCTCCCAAGGCTGTGAACTTCTGCGGGTTCTTCAGGAACTCCACCACCTCCTGCAGCTCATTCTTGGCTTCTTCTACCCCTTTGACGTGCTCAAATGTCACATTTTTCATCTGCACGGGGTCCACGGCTGAGTCCAGGCCTGATGTGGTTCGGAACCGCACTGTCAAGACGGTTAGATTAAAGTTCGAAATCACCCAGCAGGTCATGGTTAATCGAGTCACACACACATAAACACTACACATTACTGAGTTATACATTAACCACATCAGACACCATTTATTAGGTATAGTTATAAGAACCTTAGTCAGCCGGCAAACGCTTCTCTCTATTGTTAGTACTTTAATAGATTAAAACATTCATATTTTGAAGGAAAATTCGTTCAAATAAAACTGAGGTAAAAACTAGGAAGGAAAAGGGGCCTTTACCCGATATGAAGGGGGTCTTGGAGATACCATACAGTCCAACAAGAAGCAGCACCAGCAGGATTAGACGAGTCCTCCTCAGAGAGTCTGGACAGTCAGACAAGGAGAACACCACATCAGCACCGTTCAACGTATTATAATGATTTACTCGGTGTGTTTGTTTCCAAACTTGCCTTGAGTGCGCTGTGTCAGTGCTTGAGCTTTCAGGAAACCTTCAGCGAAGCCCCTCTTGAAAGCGTCCTGCTGTCCATCAGGTATGCTTTTGTTCTTCAACAGGCTGTCTAGATTGTCAACTTCTATTCCCTTGTCACGTGTCAGAAAACCCTGCAAGTGCCAAACAAGTCTGGTCAATATGACTGACAAAGCAAGAACACTGCATCGCTGTTAACCATGCAACGATCACACTGGAGACACAGGCAGAACAGGTTTAGAGGTACAAGAGTGTACTCAAATCTAATAACTACATACAAACTCTTAAAAAAGGCAACTTCACTGGAAATTAAATTAAATTGTAGGCCTGTTTTTGTCACAGACTAAACAGAAAAAGACAGTGGTGTGGGGTAGCTTTCCCTCAGTTTTGAAGTATTTTCTACTTGAATTTTTAGGTTTATAATTAAAAATGCTGTTGATGCATACTGATATTTGTATCTTTAACATGCATGTTAAAGATGATCAACATGAAAAAAAGCATCAGGCGTGTCCATAACATAAGGCTTTGTCAACGCATGCATCTTCAGTTACTTACCTTCATAAAAGATGGTGTGAACCCTTCAGATTCCACGGGGCGTTCCGAGGCTGACTGCAGTCGTCTGGTTTTGCTTCTTAAAGTTTTAAACCCTCTGCTCTGAACCAACACTGAAACAGATACATTTAGAATTTAGAGCAGCATAGCTGTTGTGCTGGTTTGCATTAGACTTCACAAATGAAGCTAAGTGGTAAGTGAGCATCAATGTAGATAATGTTACAGCTTAACGCACAAGGCAAATGTACAAAAAAGTAAGCAGATAAATACTGCAGTTCGTTGAAACAGCTGCTTAGTAAGGTTAGTCTGCATTGTTTTCAAACATTTATTCATACTGACCAACTATACAAACCTGTGAGTCTTAAATACATTATTAGACTACTACTATTGTTGCTAATACACAGTTACCTGGCCAGTACTGTAGCTCTGTGCAGACAGACTGAAGTGGTGAAGGATGCTGCCTTGAAAACACTGGTGTCGACATGTGACCGCATGAGAAGCCTGAGAAATGAGAAAAAGGTCTAAGCATCCTTTCAGTCATGAGATACTTATAGAGTCAAGTAACTGCAGATGCCCCTGTGGCTCATTAACACACTTGGCAAACTACACTGATCAAGAAGATGCTTTCCTTCATGAATGGAGATATTAAAGATGTTACAGAGCAGCTGTGTTAGGTGAAAACCACTAATCCTAAAAAAATTTCTCCTCTGGGATTAATAATGTATTCTGATTCTGAACAAGTAGTTGCTGATGCCAAAAAGTAAGCACCAGAAACACCAAATTAACTGGTACAATGTAGAGTATACAAGGCCTTTTCGTAACAAGGTTGCTCATCCTCACCATGCTTATTGTGAAAAAAAGAGTGTGTGGAGAGATGTGAAGTGCTCCAGGCTGTCTGACCACCGAATGCAAGTGGCATTTCCTGTGGGCTTAAACGCGGTAATACATGGTTCACCAGCTCATCCAGCTGCTGGGGTCCCAGGTCTGATAAACCCAGCTCCCGTAGGTTCCACATGGACTATACACAAATGAATCACAAAACAGGTTTTCCTATGAGGTGCGCATTACAATTTCATATAATTTTTTTTGCAAGGCTTTTGTTATTGTAGGAGTACCTCGGTACAATGTAGTTCTGGGTCTGCAGCATGTTGCTTGTGCTTTCTTGATTTGCAGGAGGCACTGCTGCTGCTTCCCACTGAGCTCTTCAGAGAATGGAGGACGTTGATAAGGTGACTCAGAGGTACAGTCACCTGTGGAAACATGTAACAGTGAGGACCTAACATGTTTTGCTTAGCAAAGATACAGTACTGAGCACAAATCTCAAGCCACCTTTCATTTCTTTATAATTTGCTTGGAAAATTGAGGCAATGATTTATTAAAACATGTGCAAACACAGAATGAATTACAGTACATACGGCAAAAAACACACTTTGTGCACTCTACCAAGCTTGGAAGTCAATATTTGGTATGACCATCTTTACTCGTCAACACAGCCTGAACTCCCTTACACTACGTTCCCACTCCGGGCAACTGCGATTTTTGCTGAGATCCAATTTTTTTGCGTGGTCGTTCAAATTATAATTTAAATGCAATCGCCATCAGACTCCAGGGTGAACACGCATATGCAGAGGAAAGCGTGATGTCACACACAGCACGCTGTGTTTCTGGAAGTAAATATGGACGCTACACATGTCAAACTTCACTCTCTTTCCACTCACTAGCTCCATCACTGCTGTCTGTCATGCTAGTTTCGTGCATTGTTTACATGTGATCTTGCCGCGTCTCGCCTCCTCCGGCGCAGAATTATGATGTCTGTCTCGCTTCAGTGATGGAAAAGTCGGATGAAATGTGACATTACCGTTCAGACTGAGGTTGCTTTGAAAATCTGGGCTGCTCAGACTGTCGTAGACAAAACAGATATGGTTCACATATGGGCAAAAAAATTTGGATTTCGCCAATTTTGCCTGCAGTGGGAACGTAGCGTTAGACAAGCTTTCTTCTCATTTCATTAAGCAGTCTCCAGGAATAGTTCTCCGGGCTTCTTGAAGGACAATCCAAAACTCTTCTTTGGATGTTGGCTGCCTTTTGTTCCATTCTCTGTCATGATGATCCCACACGGCTTCAATAACGTTGAGGTCCAGGCTCTGGGGAGGGCAATCCATGACTGACAGTGTTCCATTATGTGCTTGTTCTTAAACACGGCTGAAAAATGAAGCCGTTTATAAATTATCTTTCCATGTAGTATTGCACGGCGACAATCGTGGCAAGACCCAGAACAACCGGCTGAAAAGCACCCCCAAACCATGACAGAGCCTCCACCGTGTTTTACAGATGGCTGTAGACACCCACTGTTGTACTTCTCTCCTAAAGTCCTTTGTACATACTGATGATCTGAACCAAATTTTCAAATCTGGATTCATCACTCCATATGAACTATTGCCAAGGATTTTAAGTCCAGTTCTTGTGTAATTTGGCATACCTCAGCCTTGTCTCCCTGCTTCCCTTCCATAAGAATGGCTTCTTGAACACCCATCCTTCCACAGAGACCATTTCTGGCAAAGCTTCAGCAAACAGCAGATGAATTCTTAAGGGGTCGCCACAGCAGATTAATCCACATTGTTAATTTGGCAGAAGTTTTACACCAGATGCCCTTCTGGAGGCAACCCTCCATGGTGAGAGGGGCTTGTGTCCCCTAAGGTTATTAGGGTTAACTAAAACTAAACTAAAAGATAAAATAATTTTAGTTAAGTGAAATTAAAAAAAATAGACGGTCGGTAAAAACCCAAACTAACTAAAATAACTTTGTGTGCTCACAAAACTAAAATAAAATAAAAAATATACAGGAATTATCCTTAGTTCTAGTCTTTGTCAGTTGGGTTAAATTTGGTCAGACAGTCTGATGAGGCTTTGGTGCATCTGTTTATTGAGACTCAGGGTGTCTACACGACTGTGACTCATCTGCCTTCACAAAGTGCTGCGTTTGTGTTGTAATTTCTGATCTGAACATCCTAAATCTTCCCCTGACAAATACCATCCATATTATAATAATCAAGAAAACTAAAACTAACACTGAAGCTAATTAAAACTAAACTAAAACTAAACATTTCCAAATAATAAAAATTAAACTAAAACCAACAAACGCACTCTGGAAACTAACTGCGACTAAACTGAATTGAAAATAAAAACTCAAAATGAAACAAAAATAAAAACTAATTAGAATACAAAACTATAATAACTTTGGTGTCCCCACCTGGACTCGAACCAGGGATTTGTAAGGGGAAAGGTTCCTGTAAATCACTACGCTACAGGGACAAGATCCCATTTCTCAAGGAACTGACTTTCGCATAGTGTTGATCTGCCGTATTTTCTTTTGTCCTCCACTTGTCCAGTTTCCTTAGATTTTTTTCAAGGAAAACACTGCACACCATACTGTGTGCATTTTTTATAGATTCAGCTTAGGAAATGGGAACAAATTATGCTTTTGCAACAAGCTGCTCGTAACAAAGTGCTTAAAAATGCAATTTAAATTTGACTCTTTGTCAAGCTGTCTAACGTGCAGACGCAACTGTGGTTCACCTCTTGCGTTAGGTGGCTTTTCTATACTTTAAAGATCCATAGATCGGTGTTAAGTGACTTAAAAAACTAAAACTAAAAACCTTGGAAAACGGTAAAATACAAGGACTGAGCTGAAAATGGGTGAAAAAAAGCAGCCAATGCCCAAAGAAACACTTTGAAAGAACTTCAGAAAGCCTGGAGAACCACTGCTCAAGGCCAATTTACAATTAAGAAATAAGTGTGGCTACTTGGAAGCAAAGTATAAAGACTTTTATACAAGCTATGTGAGACAAAGTGGACATAAAGGTTACATCATATCCAGCGCTGCGAAGTTACATCACCTAACGCTGACTTCAGTCATATCTAGCTAGTTCTAAACACAAACAGAGCTACATGTGGGCGATGCTAATGTGCAGTTTTCTGTCATTTCAGCTAACTAGCTGAAGCTTCTCTCGCCGACCCTCACGGCTTAGTTCCACTTTAAGTGCACTCAAACAGCGGCTAGCCGCGCCGGCGACGTTTCCACTCATATAAATGCACCTTTCGAAGTAAACTACAACGGAACACGGCAGTGGGAGTCACAAAAACATGCTAAGGTTAAAGCTAGCTCGTAGCACGTCCAAGTGAACCGAAAACAACAACAACAACAACGCTACTATTAGCTCGGCCGGAGGTTTCCGGCTGTCGTACCTGCGGCTGCACCGTCGTCGACAAGGAGAACATGCTGAAGTTTCACCGGCGCAGGACTGCAGCTAATCTGCGCCAGTTGTATGACTGTCCCTGAGAGTTAGAGGTCCAGCCGGGGGTGTCACTTTGCGGCAGGAGCTCCGGCCGCTTGCCTGACGGCTCCAGGTAAACCGGATATGACCTCCACCACGCTGTGGCAAGTTTTGTATCCTGGTCGGAGTTCCGCTTACTTTTTTACTTATTAAAAAAGGCCTGTACTTGCTGATGCAGAAGTGTAGCTGTGTAACTCTGCGATAGTATCTTCACACTTGTGGGTTTTTTTTTTTTAACATCTTTCTTCAGCTTCTTTCGGCTGCCACCGTTAGGGGTCGCCACAGCGGATCATCTGCCTCCATCTCCTCCCATCCTCTCCTGTCACTCCAGCCCTGTGCGTGTCCCCGTGCGCTCACGGTGGTCAGATGCGCCTCTTAATCTGCGCTTTTATAGAGTCTGGCTTTACTGTGAAGAAAGCAGGGAAGGCATTTCATTGTAGT
>VUQH01040309.1:0-20266 GCA_015106775.1 Etroplus canarensis
CTGCATTTATTCATTCATTCATTCATTATCTTCCGCTTATCCAGATCAGGGTCGCGGGGGGTGCTGGAGCCCATTCCAGCTGTCATTGGGCGTAGGGCAGGGTACACTCTGGACAGGTCGCCAGCCAATCGCAGAGCCAACACAGAGAGACAAACAACCATTAACACACACACATTCACACCTATGGTCAATTTAGAATTGCCAATTAACCTAACCCCCTTTGCATGTCTTTGGACTGTGGGAGGAAGCCGGAGAACCCGGAGAGAACCCACGCAAGCACGGGGAGAACATGCAAACTCCACACAGAAGAGCCTAAGGTAGCCGGCTGTTGGATTTGAACCCAGACCCTCTTACTGTGAGGCAGCAGTGCTAACCACTGCGCCACCGTGCTGCCATGAGATATATTTTTTATCAAAAATTAGGAATTAGGATATTCCTTTATTACAGCAGGAAAATCATTAAATTTAATATATCATACTTATTACTTTAGATTGTGACGCTTCAAGTGTGTGCTAAACCATTACATTTCTATAGCAGAAAGTAGACTATGACCAGGAAAAGATTACTAACAAAACAAGAACTCAACTAAATACAAATAATCAAATAAAATAAGAAGCTTAATTAATATAAATCTGCATAAAATGCTGAATATAAAACATTAAAATTGTTTTATAAAGAAAAAAATGGTTTATAAAATCACTTTAGAAAAATAAAACAGAATAAATGTCTTAGTAAAAAAAGTAAGCATGGCAATTGTCAGATTGGAAGTTTTCTATTTAGCGTGAGGAAGACTACAGCTGATGACCTCAGACTACTTATGTACTGAAATCTAGGGTAGAGAGGCTATGGCTCACACAATAAGACAGACTTTATATGTCGATTAAATGACATTCACTGGCTGGTCACTTTATTAGTTACACCTGGCTTGCTGGCATAGGGTTGGCAAGATGCTGAAAACATTCCTCAGAGATTTTGGTCTGTATTGACAAGATCGCATCACACAGTTGCTGCAGATTTGTTGGCTGCACATCAATGAAGCAAATACCTTGTTCTGTTGGATTGAGATCTGGAGACTGTGGAGGCCATTTGAGTACAGTGGATCTCTTCCCAATAAGAGCTGGAGGAGGAGGTCTTGGGGTGGGGGTGGGGGTGGGGGGTGTCTCTGCTTAGAACTGCTGTCCCTTCTGAATAATAATAATAATAATAATAATAATAACAATAAAGAATAATGGATGGAATTTAGAAAAAAAATCAGTGGTTAAAGGTGGTGCCTGGAAATGCTTGAAAAGCAAACAGCTCTGTGTGTCTAAGGTGTTTTATTTTCTTAAGTGATTTTAATAATAAACTGATATCAGGGTGTTTACATGGAAAAAGTATATCTTAAATTCCATTTGAAACATTTTTTTAAAAGTCTCACAAAGCTTCAAATGTAACTAGTATACCCAAAGACACTCTGTTATCTTATTATTGCTTCTGCAGTAGCTTATGTACACAATGAGTCATGCTTAAGTAATTTTAAATAAGCCTGCAGACCTTGATGTATGTTGAGTAAATTAAAGGCTGCTTATGCTGTTGGTTGGTAATTTTAGTTTCCAACATGCTGGTTTGCATGAATGACAGTCTCTCTGTACTTCTTTCTGATATACACTTTATATCTCCCAGCACTCCTTCACTCCCCCACGTCCTTTTATCGTGTGTGACTGCATTTCACTGCAGCGTTCACTCATCCATATTTCCTCCACGACTGCAGGGGGAATTAAAGTTGCATGATGAGATTGTGAGGGTTTGTTTACAGGTGTGCATGAAGCGCACAGAGATGAACGTAACATGTTTGATGTACTTTATTTTGAGGCTCTGATGCAACAACATGAAAACAATATTTGATCATATTTTTATGGAGTTGACAGCGCAGACATTTTAATGCTGAACACGTACATGAAGACTTTCTGTGATCCATCAGTGTGTCGATCACGATTTTTAACCACAGTATTGTAAAAATTCACCTCAATCTATATGTACAGATATTAAATATCAGCTATGGTGTGACTGCGGATTGGTTTGGAGGTAAGAGGAGGAGAGTGTGTTCAATAATAAATAATCTGCTGCCTTTCTCCCTCAGTCTGTCCCCTCTTCTTCTCGCTCTGCCATATGCAGCTGACAGCACAGTCTGTGAGGTTGTCGGTCCTTGTGTGTGTTTGTGAGTGTGTTTATAGTGTATACCTGCATGTGAACAAGCCAAAAATTTACTGCTGAATAGGAGCTGGAGTAAAAGATGCAGCAAATGTTCTCTAGTTCCAATTTTTTGTATTTTAGGAACCTCAGTCAGAATCAGCTGAGTTTTTACTCAGTACATTAACTTTAGTATATTTAATGAATTCATGCAACAGTTTACCTTCATATTATGAGTATTTTCTGAGTTACTGGCCCTTAGAGTGCATGGGGTGAGGTGAACTTTGGTGTCTGAGGCCCTTCAAGGATTTTGAGAAACTTCTTTAGGATCTAAAGTTGTTCTATAATGTCCAAACTGTTACATAGAACAATAGTATTGGTCTCCACTTCACACTTCTTACATTCATGAGTGTTAAAATACACTATATGTATAAAAGTATTGGATCACACCCCTTAATCATTGATTTCAAGTGTTTCATTCAGTGCCATTCTCACAAGTGTATAAAATTAAGCACCTAGGCATGCAGTCTGCCTTTACGAATATCTGTAAAAGAATGGGTCATGCTAAAAAACTGAATGTGAATGTGGTACTGTTGCAACAAATCAGTTGGTAAAATTTCTTCCCTCCCAGATATTCCACAATCAACTGTAAGTGGTATTATTGCAAAGTGGAAGCATTTTGGAACCACAGCAACTCATTCGCCAAGTAGCATATCATGTAATGTTGCAGAGCAGGGTCAGAGTGCTAAGGCACGTAGTGGGTAAAAGTCACCAACGCTCTTCTGACTCAATAACTGCAGCATTCCAAACGTCCTCTGGCATTAGAGTCAGCATAAAAACAGTGCACTAGGAACTTGGTGGCATGGGACGCAGTAGCTCAGCAGGTGCACACAGGCCTTATATCACCAAGCACAATGTCAAGTGTCAAATGGAGTGGTGTAAAGCATGCCGCCACTGGACTGTGGAGCGTGGAATGGTGTTCTTTGGAGTGGAAAACAAATATTCTTGTTAAGTTAGATTGTGACACTGTAAGTGTGTGCTAAGTTTGAATTGATTGCATTTTTTAACAGAGCTTAAATGTGTTTTTCAGCTCTGAAAATTTTGTTTGCCTATCTTGCATACTTATGAAGTCATGAGGGAAGTACTGGAAAAAATTACTGAAAATGTGGCAAAATTGAACACACCTCTAATGTATTTCATGGAACTGAAAATGAAAATATTCATAGTATGAAAGTAGACTTTTGCATGGGTTCATTAAATACGTTTAAATAAGTTTTTGCACATAAAAAATAAGCTGATTCTGAGAGGGTCTGGTGGGAACTCTGAGTTTTGTGAAGGTAAATTTGTTTTAAAGGCTGGTGGGACTAAAAAAGATGCTGCTTGCCAGTAGCTTACCAGCCAAAGCATTTCATTTGAACCTGTTTTCGCATTGCTAATAAGTTACATAGCTTTATGCTGTGGTGTAGCTAGATATTGAAGATAAAACTCTGAGGACTTCATGTTCCGTTATGACAGAGCTGATTTGTTGTTGTTCTGCCTGGTTTAAAGAAGAGATAAGGTGCATTCCTCAGTGTGCTTCAAAACAAACCGCAGAGTTCATCACAGTCGTAAAGATAAAAGGAAACGCTGCTGTGGCCTTCATGGCCACAAACACAGAAGCAGAGTAGTATTTTTTACATTTTACAGTTTAGTTACTTTCACCTGTGCCCTTTGTCCTGAACAGCTTTGTCTGAGTGTCTCTGTGAAGTGAGGCTTCAGTTTATAAATGGTTCCTGAAAGCTTCAGTTCCTAGATGATCAAATAAAAGACTGGAGTGCAGAGGTTGGAAAAGGCAGATGATTTCTAAGGAATGCTAGGTTTGAAAATATTTCAGTTATGTTCCTCATTGGGCACACATGCAATCCTATGGGCTTATATAACATGTCTTTATACTTTGAGAGTGGAAAAACTGAGTAAACAGATGGATAATCCTATTGTGAGAAACTATTCATAAGAACAAAAACTCTGTCTCAGTACAGCTCAAGACGGAGATTACCAGTTTATCATCAGTTATCATTTCAACGGGGCTTGAAAAAATTCAAGATCTGTAATTGAATACCATACATTTAATGTACCTTCAGCTGCTCCCTTGTGTTTTCCCAAAGGGGTCGCCACAGCGGATTACCCCACGTTGGTAATTTCCTGAAACAACCCTCCATGGTGAGAGGGGCTGTGTCCACACCTGGAATCAGACCATTGACCTTTCACTTGTAAGACAAATGTGTAAACCACTATGAGGGACACTGAATACAAAAATTTTAATGAAATAATATAATGCTGGATACTGAATGGACAAACAGGAGCTGAAATGTACTTCTGGAAAAACTGGGTTAAATATATATTGTGATTTCGGTCAGACTTTACATGATGGTGTTTTAATTGAAGATACACACACACACACACCTCGATTTATTCTCTTTTATTCCTTTATTCTGTTTATTATGTTACTTTAAGTCAGAATCACCACTCTAATAAAAATAAATGTATGAGAAGAAAGGGTACACGGTTAAAAATAAAGTAACTAAATGAAATGTACCTTCAGCTGCTCCCTTGTGTTCTCCCCAAGGAGTAACTAACTAATTAAATAAATGAATGAATAAATAAAGTGAGAAGAATTTAATTCACTTTGCTTTTTGAATATATATATTATGTTATATATTTTTGAATACATTTTTTAATTTTATTGCAGTTCTTTTATTTCTGTTGTCATCTTTCATCTTTGCTAGATTGTTAATAATCTAAATGAATTTTCATCATAAGCCTTTTTCATATTATGAGTGAGTTCTCCTTTTATTTTATTTAAATTAAATATATTTTTTTATCAGCATTATATGATAGTGAAGATAGTGAAGAGGCAACTTCAGGATGCGAGACTTCATGGCAGAATTGCCAAGAAAAAGCCATATCTGAGATTGGCCATTAAAAGAAAAAGGACTGAGATGGGCAAAAGCACGCAGACACTGGACACTGGAAGAAGGTGTGTTAAACAGATAAGTCCAAGTTTGAGGTCTTCAGAGCAAACAGAAGAACATTTGTGAGATGCAGAACAAATGAAAAGATACAAGAACAGTGCTTAATACCATAAATGAAGCATGGTGGAAGCTGCATGATGGTCTGAGGGTGAAAACAGGAGATTTGTACAGAGTGGAACGGACCTTGAGGAAGGAAAGCTATCACAAGCTTTTGCAACACCATGCCATACCCTGTGGACATCACTTGATTCATCCTACAACAGGCTAATGACCCAAAATACACCTCCAAAATGTGTCAGCAATATTTAAAGAATAAACAGTCAGCCAGACTGTAACAGAATGGCCAGCACAGTCTCTGAATCTGAACCCTACTGAGCTGTTGTGGGAGCAGTTTCCGTGTTTCCACGGAAAATGAGAACATTTCCAAGTAATCCCAAACTTTTGAGCGGTAGTGTGTATAAATATATATTTCTCTTCAGTTTAATATTTTTGTTACATGATGTAATAATGACTGTTCACATCTGCTGTGATGAACCCTAAAGGCAGTGGCCAAAAGAAGTAGTAGAAGATTTTTCAATTTTGAAAAACAAACTATAAAAGGTGACATAATGTGGGATGTAGATTTGAATTCAGTTTACTTAGATTAAAAAAGAGAAGACAAAGCGCATAAAATAGAATAAGTTTTAAAATCATCAGTAAGCTTTAGTAAATGATTAAAATCATCTGGTGCTGGATAAAAATGAAAAAGTTGAAAAGCTAAAACATCAAAAATTAATTAAACTATAACATGGATAGGATGAGATTAGTAAATAAAAAGGAAGATATCTCTGTAAAATAGAGGTTTTACATTTTAAGTTTCAGCTCTTCCAGTTGCTCTCAGGTCCTTCAGCAGGCTACAAAAAGGTGTTTAGCAGTGACTGAACTTTCAAAATAAGAGCACAGTGGTGGTCCATTAGTACATTTATCTTCGTGTTGTCTCCAAGAGCTAAAAGCAAATAAAATTAATCCCAATATATGTAGTGCAGTGTAATGCACTCAATTTTTGCGTTTCTAGTTTTACCGACAATCCAAACATACACCCCGTCCAATTAAAATCTGTGTATATAAAATGCTGCATCCTTGATTTTGTTGCACAATTCTCCCTGTACACCTTTCCTGTTCGGAGTCCTGTAATCAGTCTGTGTGTGTCTCCTCTGATCATGCAGAAACTGGCGGTGTTGAAGGACGGCTTCCAGCTTGACTCGGGCTCGCAGCAGGAGCTGTGGGGCAGCAGCCCCTCGCTCGCCAACTCAGAGTTGTCTATCCCACGGCTCTACTCCGATGCTGGCTCACAGACCGACATCCCCGCTGAGGTGAGTCCCTGAGCTGGATCTTCTTTCTCCTTTAGTTTATGCGCAAACATATGTCAGGTTCTTCCACATTTCCAGCTCATTTGTTGCAGAAAGGTGGCTGAACACTATCGTTGTGTAACATCTGTTAATGATTTGTCTCTATTATGTAAAGTGTTCCAAGAAGCAGAAACTCTTCACACAGTTTTCACTGGGTTTTTTTGTTTGTTTTTTTTTACAGTACATCAGTGTTTTAAACCCACCATGTTGATGTTTTAATTTCTATTCAGTTCATGACAAGCTCCAACAAGCTGGCAGAGAAGGTTCGTCTGAGCCTGAAGTACGAGGAGGCCAAGAGAAGGTAGGGTGTCATTTTGACTCCGTATGAAGTAATGCTCAAGTTCTATCATTTAAAGATCTGTAAGGATATGATCAATTTAGGCCAGTTAAGTAGAAGAAAGCATCCCAGGGCAATTATAGGTTAAAATAATTGATGATGGATCCTGTGGAGGTGGAGTATTTAAAGGACACACCTCAGAATAAATAACATGAGTGGAAAATGTTCAAAAAGGTGCAAATGTTTGCCTCTCCTAAGCTGGAGAGATGAATGATGCCTGATCTAAACCACCTGCACATCCCGCGTTTCTTCTTTTCCCAGGATCGCCACCATCGAGGTGCAGATCGCCAAGCTGGACAGTGAGGCATGGCCGGGGCTGCTGGACCCAGAGCGGGATCGCCTCATCCTCATCAACGAGAAAGAGGAGCTGCTGAAGGAGCTGCAGTACGTCAGTCCGCGACAGCGGCTGCAGCCTAATGATGCCGAGAAGCTGGAGTCTGAGAAGAAGCGACTGGAGAGAGACCTGCAGGCTGCCAGAGACAACCAGAGTAAAGCGCTGACAGAGAGGTGAGCCAACATGTATATCATTATCCCTGTTAGTCACAAACTGGCTGTCAATGTGGAGGGAAAAATCAGAGCTTCAGAGCATTTTTTGCACTCCAGTTTCACTCACTGTGGACTAATTTTTCACTGTGGTATGAAGTCCTACACTTCTGTGTGAACAGATCAACCAGGGTTAAAGTAGAACGTGAACCATAGCAGAGTTAGGAAGTCATAAATCGTAACAGAAAAAGAAGCATCATTGTATTGCTCAGATGTGTTTCATTTACTTCCACTCCTTCCTGAAGTGCAGCATATAAACCTGGAGTCTACAGTGTTAGTGAAAGCTCATTGAATTGTTTTCTCATGACTGTTGGTCCCAGCTGAACCAGCCACAGCTTCTCAGTTGCACCGAGGAGCTTGGATTATTTATTTTTACAGAAGCTGGTTCGAGGAAATGGTTTATTTTTGTTGAATTTTTAAATGAGCCATTTTAAATGAAATTTCACATTCAAGTCACTTTGTTTTAGGTGTCCTGTAGTATAAAGAAGAAGGTCAGAGCAGGTGACGACTGGTGTCTGACGTCATCTAAATGGTGTCATTATTTTCTTATTTGCTGATGATACAGCTGACCTTTGCAGACATCAACACTCCCCTTGCTCTTCCTGTCCTCTCCTCCTCTACCTTATTCCCCCGTTTCTCTTTCCGGTTCTCTGGCTTTGGTTTTGTACCGCTTTTACATTCCCTGAATACCACTCACATCCTTCATCTCTCCTCCTCTTCCTCCTCCTCCTCCTCCTCTTCCTCTAACAGGACTCTTGTTGTTCCTGCTCAGGTCAGACTCTACCTGAGCTCAGACTCTCTTTGTGTCTCGTGTCCTGTTCCTGTAACCTGAGAGGCTACAGGGCACGCTCAAAAAGAAAAAGAACCTCTTGTAATCCACCTTTGTCCCCACATGCACACACACACGCACGCACGCTCTCACACTCACACACACACACACACACACACACACATACACACAGACAGACACAGACTGTATATTGAGTATCTGCAGGTTCTGAAAACGTCCATCTCTTTTAAAGATTTTTGGGAGGTTCAGTCAGATTGTTTCTACTTCAGTGTGGTGGCAGGGTGTCTGCAGGTCCTTAAAAACTCTGAAAATACAAAATGCTTATTTACTAATAAAAGGCCTTCAAATGAGCCCCAATATGTAATACTTGCGCTATGCACCTACAAAGGCCACCATTACTTGGAGAGTGCACTGTGCACTCTGAGTCTGGTTTCCAGTGATCTGAAGTACACAAAGCATAAAAAATGACACACCACACTACTTTTGGTTGTTACTGTTGAAAGAAAACAAAGGAAGGAATATTATTTGACAAGAAGAGAAGAAATTATCTGGGAAATATTTGTGAATGAAGACAACTTCCAAAAGATCTTCTATCTCGATGCTTTTGATGCATTTAATTGACTGAAAGAGCCCAAATGCTGCTGGTTAAAAGCATAGACTGTGTAAGAAAGATAGACATAGCTGCTGTGGCTTTCCCCATGGGTTTGAAGACCTTTTGAAAGGTCACTAAAAATGCCTGTAAACACCCATCGATCAAAGCAGCCATGTTCCTGACAAATGCTGTAGTTCCTCTAATGCCCACTTGAGGCTGGCTTCAAAAGGTGAGCCAATTCCAATAGATTCCTATGTTAAAATGTTCAACTTTACAGCAGAAATAAACATGTTTACATGTCCTACAGAAAACACTTTTGGCCCCACTGTAGAGGGGTGATTTTTTTTTTTATAACTCACTCATTTGGATTTTTTTAAGGCTTAGGGATAAAGTGTTTGTTTGATAGGTCTGCCAGGAGCTTGTCACTGTCTATTAGGCCTTGGTAATTGGCGTCAGTGAACCAGACTCCTCCACCGTGTTTGTACTGCTAGTGCCTTTTGGAGCATTTTTAGCTCATCCAGCTGAAGGACCGATGAGCTAATGACATGGTGAGGTATCCGTCTGTCCTTCCATCCATCCACAGGTCACAATAATCGCTACTCCTCCTTGAATTTTGTTCAGAATTGAAACAGACTTGCATACAATGATCAGCTAATGAGTCTTCACCCAAACTGTGCTCAAGACCGCTAAGAGTATTGGTCAGGATTGTTCATAAGATGAGTGTTTATAAAAAAATCCAGATTCCATTTGGGGCTGCTAATGACGGCATTTATGTATAGATAGCAGAGGGGCACACACAGTTTTTTCTGCAGCGATCCAGAGGAAAATCTGCTTTGCTTGTTACTTTATCAACAGTTCATAATCGGTGTTTCCTGAGCAAATATGTTGATTTATTTAAAACAAATCAATGTACATTTTCTCAACATTACCACAGGCTGAAATAAATATCAATTTACTAAGAATTTAACCCTTTTGATGTCATTATGAAGATTTCAGGACATGTTTTTAGAACAGCCTTTTCACACCAATCAAAGCGGAATCAGAATCCTTTATTAAGCCCAGGGGGGAAATTGCTTACAGCAGCCGCGTAGAGGTGGAAATGGCAAACGCTTGTCTAGCAACATGAACCGCTTCAAACTCTGTGGAAAATCTGCAGGGCGCAGATTCTGTGTGAGCCTGGTTAGTAGGTTTATTTATGGCATAATAATGTCTTAAAATAGGTTAGGGTGGGTCAAGAACTAGGGTCCTGGAAGTGACTGCAAAGCTATTTAACTTTTCAGTAGAGTTTTAATTCTCATTACCTTATGTAGTAGATGAGAAAATATATCACTCTCTTTCTGTACATCGCACATTATAGTAACCTGTGAATTGTGAAGGACTGTGAGCCAGTTGAGCTACAGTGCCATTGACATTCTGGTTATTTTGTTTTCTGATTAATAATATGGCTTGCTGAGCAGTTACAGTTAGGTTTGTACTAACAGACTGCCCAAGAAGTCTGTGCTCCAGTTTTGATGAGTGAAATTCTAATATTTTATTAGTCTGTTACTTAGCACTACATAACAGGCATCTGTTTGTGTGTTGCACCTGTACAGTTTGTGGATGCAGCTTGCTAGCATTAGCTGCTGACTTGGCACCCTTGTCCAAATATGGTCACGTCTTTCTCCAAATGACCAGCAAGACTGTATTCTCCTCAGCAGTGATAGTTTTGTTTTCTTTTAACATCAGTGAACACTTTGGTAAAACTTTCATTAACAGCTCTGAATAAATATCAGTGTGCTCACATGGAAAGATTATACTTTTGCTTCGGGTGTGTGAGGCCATCACAAGTTTGGGCTCAGAGTTCATTTAAAGTTGGATTGAGAAGGCCTTGAACTAAAACTCTTTTTTTTATACCTGAAAACACCCTGGGGTCAATCGGAGAGACTCATTGGTCTACAAATTTATTCAGCAGCAGGACAATGAGCCCAAACATCTAGCCAGAGTCATAAAGGCTGATTGTCAGCCTCAAGGAGAGTAAGGATTCCTGCTGCAGATGGTGGAGCCTTCACAGAGTCTTGACCCCAACATCATGAAGTCAGACTCATAAATAAAAACTGCTGGTGGTTTTATCCTTGACAGCACTTTTGCTTAGTGTTGTGTGGAACGTATGATTTTGGTGCAGTTTTTGCTTCTTTGGCATGTTTTGACTCTTCTCGCAGACTAGGAAACCATGCAGATATGTACAGTTAAAGGGAAATGAACAGGCAACATTCCAGCAAACTGTAGTCCATATTAACAGCTGCTGAAAGAAACAAAGCTCACAGAGCACCCGAACACTTCGCCGCTGTCACATCCTGTTTGTTAACCTATCCTGCAGCATCACAGGAGGGTTCTGTTTACTGTCTTTCTGATGCTTTTGTATTTCTTTGTTGGAGAAATTAAATATTTTTTCTGTCATTACAGGCTGCGGCTTCACTGTAAGAGGAACAAGCTGGTCAGAGAGCTAGAGGAAATGGTTCGACTTGCCACCACGCTACACACACAGCTTAAGAGGTTTGTTCTTTTTTTCTGCTGTCAGTAGATTAAATTAGATGCGCAGAGGAAGGATAGTGGATATATTGGACAAAGAATGTTGAAGATGGAGCTGCCAGGCAGGAGGAAAAGAGGAAGACCACAGAGAAGATTCATGGATGTAGTGAAGGAGGAGGCAGAGGGCTGGTGTGAGGGAAGAGGATGCAAGGGATAGGATGAGATGGAGGCAGATGATCTGCTGTGGTGGCCCCTAACGGGAGCAGCCGAAAGAAGAAGAAGAAGAAGATGTTGACTTTGTTTCAGCGTAGAAAAGAGGTCAGGTCAGACCGGCTCTTACAGAATAAGACATGTAGATCAGATTATTGCAATAAAGAAATGAAATGTGTTTTCCTTTGTTTTTTTCTAAACAAATGACAACTGATCAGGTTATCAGATGGTTGTGGATACATGTACACATACTACTTACTGTAGCCTGACTTTTTAAAAAAATAAACAACACTTAAAAGCACTTCATGGTTATGCATGTTTACATTTCATTTCATTTGTTGCATGGTGAACTTAACACAACAGACTGTTAGAATCATTGCTAATTTGTCCCTGATGTCTTAGGGACTCAGTGGGCTCAGATATGTGCTGCAAAGGTGGCGGTTCCGGGTTCAAGACAACTCTCTGCTATGTGTTTTTATTTTTTTCATTCTCATTCTTTATGTTGAGAATGCTTTCTATACTTGGTTTTATTCTAATCGATAAAGAGAAGCAATGTGGCAGTGTTCAAAAACTACATCCATCCCACATGTAGAGAATGTCATGACTTTAGTTCAAGCTTCATTTTGGAACTATTTTTCAGCCATGACTGGACGGTGACAAAAAAATCCAGGTGACATGTATTCAACATTGAAATGTTTGCTGGATTTGCACATCTGATACTTTCATGAATGGGGATATGCAAGTGTTTTAATAGTGAGTTTTGTTATTTTGACTTTCTGCTTTATTTCAGGTTGGTTAAGTTGTGATGTCAATGTGGAACCTAGATTTTTAAGGGTGTGATGCCCCTCCCACTGTCTCAGAGGAAGTCCTTTTGTTAGTGTCTTGATTGGCTGACATAGGAGGGTTGTCAGCTAATACAACTCACCTCACAGTTTGTGACTACACTGTTTTGGACTTTTTTTTGGGAAAAAGGTCACCTTGAGGTCCATTAGTCGCTTCTTTTTTATCTCATGCCAGTCAGCAAATGGAGTTCACTGAGCTGTCTGGGTTTACAGTTGCAAAGACATATTGGATTTTTACAGCACATGATAGCAGTATTTTCATCTTTGCGAGCATCACTGTATTCACTTACAGTCCTTGACATTGACCTGCATGCACAGAACAGACTGATATGAATATCAGGTGGCTTGCTTTCAGAATAGCGTCAGCTTTCCTTGCCCTGATGCCATCTTCAACTGCTTGTCAATATCAGGCCTTTCAATAAGAGGGATGACTCTGACAGAACAAACCATAATAATGTGTGCATCTGGTCACAAGGACAAGGGAAGGAGTTTGACTTCATCCTTAACTTCATCCTGAAGCCAATCTGAAAGTCTTTGAGGCGTGCAACCATGTTCTCAATCATCCTGCCAACTGGTAAATGAAGAGACAACTTGCTTTGAAGATGGACCCAGGTGACCTCGTCACCTGCAGGTCGCCCACTAACTCAAATGGATTTCCACAGTCGATCCATCAGAATGTGCTTCCTCCTTCGCACCGTGTTCAGTTCAATGCTTGCACACATTCATCAGCAGGTATCAAGTGCTCCCATACATCTTTTCTCTGCACTCATCTGAATTGCAAATTTCCTGAAAGGAAGAAGCTGCAAAGCAGCCCCGAGCTGCGGAGTGCCCCGCCAACCCAGACTCCAGGCAAGGAAGGGAATGAGGGGCAGAGCAGAGCAGCCAGCTGGTTGGTGAAAATATGACAGAAACGCACGGGCACACACACACACACTTCACTCACTCACACACACACACACACACGCGCGCATGCCTGTGTGCAAACACACACATACAGAAGCTACCATTAAAACCGCCCACACAGTTCACATATATAAAAGAGAAGGCACAAAGGCTTGCTTACAGAACATGTATGTGCCTTGCTAACACACAAATACATTACATATCCACTATATGCTGTATACTGGAAGGATGAGGAAACAAAGACTGAACTGGTGCTATCAAGATGGTCATTTTTCTTCATCGGGGCACTTGCAGAATTCCCACACTGGTTTTTTCCTGACAATTATTTTTTCCCCAAACTCCACTGTGCTCTGTCTGCAACCCAATAACACTGAGTATTTAGAATAAAACATAGTGCAGGGCATAAACTGTTGTAGGCTAGTCTTTAATTTATAGCACAATTGATATAATCATAGTTTTTTTTTCCTTTCTCTGCACAGACAACCCGCAGAACTATGCAGCTAAAACCTTGTGTGGGAGTGGCATATGATTGCTATGACAGTGTCCTTTGGAAGATAAGTCAGGGCTTTCTCAGTCACTCTGACAGGGCGAGGCAGTGAGAACCAGGGATAAAAAAAGGAATGGAAGAGCAAGAAAGGAGGTCTGTCAGTAGTGGGAAGTGATTGACAGAAGATGAGGAGGGATGGGGGTAGTGTATAGAATGATAATGGAAAATCGAGGACAGAAGGAGTGCAGGAAACTGGAGGGCCAGAGGAGAGGGTTGCTGTGTTCGAGCAGCGGTCACAGTCTTTCACTCCCTAAGGCCAGCCTGCTAACACTGCATCTCCACACCGATTCCCACTGAATCAGTGCTGAAATATCTGTGACTAGGTTGGAAATATTCTGCTTCTTTCATGCGAGTCAGCTTCTTTTGAATAAATATCTTTTTGACCAGTCTTTCACGATATACAGCATATTAATTCCTCACTAAATACCTATTAAATGCCACAGAAGCAACACTTGTGTGTTTCCTAAAAAAAGAAACAGGGCTTTATATAAGTTCAGGTTAACAGGCCTTTATTTTATTTGAGATTGTATGGGAGGCATGTCTTCTGCACCTATATATAAAATGCCTCCACTTTATGTGCTCCTGTTCTCCCATTATAATTACTGCATTACTCTATTCAGTGTTTCCCCCAGAAATAGAGTCTAGTTGTTGTGGTAGTGGGGATGTGTGTACAAAAGAGAGCACGCTCACGCTTTCTTAAATTAATTACTGAACAAGACATTGTTTACTTTGTTCTTTGACAATAAATAACAGAGCAATAATCAGCTTACTCTCCTGTTATCCTGTGGACTGACTCCAACTCCACAGGGTTGGACTGCACCTGGTATTGGGAGTCCTTGTTCTCCTCTGTGGCCTTGGTAGCAGCACATTTCCCAGTCTTCCACCTGCTGATGGTTCTGGTGACCAGCTTTCAGTGGAGCTCCAGAGCAGGAAAACTACTACCATCACCAGCTGCAGTCCACGATGATGCTGTTGGTGTCAGTTCATCTGCAGAATAATAGATGAGAAACAGGAGACATAACTAAAGCAAAAAGATTGTTTATAAATCAAACATGGATGGCATTATTCTCTGGGACAGTTAAAAAATACAGATATTCCAATACATATGATAGGACCAAAAGTATTGAATTGTCTACATGTTACACCTACAGTAGCTGTTACGATCTCATTCTGAATCCATATGCATTAACATGGAATTGGTCTCCCCTTTGTAGCAAAAACTGTTTCGACTCTTCTGGGAAGGCTTTCTACAAGATTTTGTAGTTTGTCTGTGGGATTTTTGCCCATTCATCTAGAAGAGCATTTGTGAGGTGAGACACTGATGTTGCCTGCCATGCATTCTCTGTTCTAGTTCATCCCAAAGTTATTGGACGGGGTTGAGGTCAGGGCTATCTGCGGGCCAGTCAGGTTCTTCCAAACTAAACTTATCCAACTACTCCTTTACGGATCTTGCTTTCTTCACTGGTACACAGTCATGCTGGAACAGAAGATAGTCTTCCCCAAACTATTTCCACAGAGTTGGAAGCATAGAATTGCCCAAAATATCTTGGTAAGCTGAAACATCAAGATTTCACTTCACTGGAGCCAAGAGGCTCAGGCAAACCCCAGAAAAAACAAACAAATAAAAAAAAACATTACCCCTCCTCCACCTAACTTAACAGTTGGCACAGTCCGGTCAGTCAGGTGACTTTCTCCTGGCATTTGCAAAACTCAGACTGGTCTGTCAGCCTGCTAGATAAAGAAGCATGATTAATCACTCCACAGAACACATTTCTGCTGCTCCACAGTTCATTGGTGTTGAATTTATACCACATTAATGCTTGGCATTTTGCTTGGTGATACAAGGCTTGCATGCAGCTGTTTGCCCATAGAAATCCATGCCAAGAAGCTCCCAGTGCACAGTTTTAGTGTCGATGTTAATGCCAGATGAGGTTTGGAGCTTTTACTGAATCAGCAGAGCATTAGTGATGCATTAGCGTTCATGCAGTAGGCACCTCGGCACTCAGCAACCCTGCACTCTGACCTTGTGGTTTGCCACTTTGTGACTGAGTTGATGAGGTTACTAAACACCTCTGCTTTGCAATAATACAACTTACTGTTGATTGTGGAATATCTAGGAGAGAAGATATTTCATGAACTTACCTGCTGCAAAATCCATCCATCCATCCATCCATCCATCCATCCATCCATCCATCCATCCATCCATCCTTCCATCCATCCATCCATCCATCCATTCTTTTTCTTATGCTTATCCAGTTCAGGATTGTGAGGGGTGCTGGATCCTATTACAGTTATCAGTGTTGGCATTCTGTTTGAGTACAATGCTTGCGTTCAGTGACATTTTTTTCATAAATGTTTGGAAAAGCAGACTGCATGGCTAGGTGCTTGATTTTATATACCTGTGGTAATGGGACTGAATAAAACATCTGAATTTAATTATTAGGGGACGTGGCCCAATATGTTTGTCCATATAGTGTATTTTGCTGGCTGTTAGTATACCGAGGCAGACTGCCCAAATAATATGTGTGGGGAAAGTCAACATTTTGTGCATATGTTAATTCATTCATTCAAAATAAAAGCACTTTAGCATTTCCCTGCACAGAAACCCTTCATAACAAGGCTTTTTGTTGTAAAACACTTGCAGGAAAACTTGTGAGAATAGCTGCTTGTAGTTATTTTTTGTTGGGTTGTTAATTGGCCAAATGTCATGTGTAGTGGATTGACTCAGTTGTTAGGTTTGTGCTCCTTTCTGACAGTCAGACAGACTTTAAAAGTGTTTTTCTCTCTTGTCTTTGAACATTTTACCTTGTAGCCTAGTGTGTAACCAGCATCACAGAAACAAAAACTGACTATTTTTCTCAAATAAGCTGACAGCAGTACCTGAAAGGAAAGTACAGCATTGTAAACAGACCATGTTGTCTGTGTTCCTTTATGAATCCATAGTCCTGTCTAGAGATACTTTCAATTTTACGTTCTTAATTGTCAGTTATTCATCTTAAAACAACCCACACTGAGTTTTTTTCTTCTTTCCACTCCAGAAGCAGATAAGAAATTAAGTCATGGCTCAGGTCAGACCAGTCTTTCTCATTCGATTTTAGTGAGTTTTACATTTCTAGTGGGTAACAGTGAGGGAGCTTTAAGAGCTTTAGGAGTATCGCCCTGGTTGGATGAGTACGGGAACCAAAAAGTTTTAGTTCTGGCTGAAACATTGCTCAAACGAGTTGGGAAAAGTACGCTTAGTTTAAAATGTTTTTTCTTTTTTTGATGTGCTTAAAATTGTTGCAGTGCTGCATTTTGTAAAAAAAACTGGGTGGAAAAATAGACATCAAACTCTGAAAGCAAAACATCTAATCACAGTCATTGTTTCATTCTGAGTCCTGTACAGAACTGAAACAATAGAAAAACAACAATCATGTGAATTCTAATCAGCTGCTCTGTATGTAATTATATTAGTTTCATCGAAGGAACAGCAGTCTAAATTATATCAAATCAGGTTTAATAATATGGTAAGTATTTCATTTCTCCTGAGGCTGAAATGAACTGTTCGGTTTGTGTCTTAATTCTGATGCCCTGACTTTTAAATTCTTATTGTTTGGTGCAGACCAGCCTTTCTAACAACGGCGATGGGAGTAATTCAGACCTTTCTCTCTTGATCTGTCATGCTCCGTGTTAACATTCTGACTCTGCTGATTCTTTGCTGTATTTCTGACCATGGCCACCATGTCTCCGCTAACAGACCACCACACCCACTGCTGCTTTCACACAAAAACAACAAGGTCAAATACAGTACTGTCCAAACATCTTGAGCCACCCCACATTTCTTTGTATTTTGTGAGGAAAATGGGAAATAAGTGCAACACTTTATTGATATGTGCAATCATAAATCTATACACAATACATGAAACAAGTTTGAAAGCCAGAATTTGGTATGACCACCTTTAGTCTTCAACACAGCCTGAACTGTCTTAGTCAAGCTTTCTTGTCATTTCTTGAAGTAGTCTTCAGAAATAGTTCTCCAGGCTTCTTGACGGACATTCCAAAGCTCTTTTTTGGATATTGGTTGCCTTGGGTGAACAGATGTCTCTCTTTATGTGAGAATGCACAACATTTTTGACTGGCTTTGCAGGACATGCACTTTTTTAAAGTTTGACTTTGACCCAATGCATGTGACAAAAGCAGGGAAGGTGTTTTATCAAAGTAAAGTGAATTTTAACCTATTTAATGCCATGCCAATCAGGTACAGTTAAAAGTCAGAAATGTTTAACTTTGTTTGGATTTTGGTGAATATGATGTGAACTGCTACAAAGAAAAAGAAATAGAAATAGAGTTTTGTAGAGTTATTTTTCAATTTATCACACGGGAAAATATGGTGTGAAGTGGCACAGCATGTGTGTGTGTCATAATTAGTTAAAAATTCCAAAAATGGTCAGATTAAAAATGTATGCCAGTCTATGAATGCATCTCTACTGAAATCCAAAGATGTTTACCAGAGAAAACAGCAGCTTAAATAACTGTGACATAAAGAGAATTTAGACTAAAGACTGCCACATTAGACCATAAGAACAAACTTCAGCTTCCATTTATTCTTTTTGTAATTGCTTACCAACAGAGTTGGACAACTTACATCGGAATATAATAGATTTGGGCTTTACATGATAAATCTCAGTCTGGTAACCTGCACAGTATGTTGTATTTTTCATTTAATCTAGATATGAAAATTTAAGACTATCTCCCTCAGCACTGCTAACATGTCTCACAAAAAGACACTGTTTGTCCCACATTCCAGGGTGTACCTGAAATCTGATGACGTTTCTGTCTTTATGATTCCATCAGTTTTGACAAGATCCCCAACCCCAAACCATGACAGAGCCTCCACCATGTTTTACAGATGGTTATACAGTAGATACTCACTGTCCTGGCCTCCTCTGTATATACTGAAGATGATTTGAACCAAAAATTTCTAATTTGAATTCACCACTCTTGTTGCCATTGATTTTCAATACACTTCTGGTGTAGTTTGGCATTCCTCAGCCTTTTCTCTATTTCCCTTCCTTAAGAATGACTGCTTTACAGCCACATTTCCACTGAGACCATTTATGATGAGACTTCGGTGAGCAGCAGATGAATCAACTGAAAGGCCAGATGCATCTCTCAGGCCCTGTGTAAGGTCTTTGCTGGATTTCTTCCTTTTTCTTAAGGAAATGAAATTCAGATTCTGTTCATCTGCTGTGGATAGTTTTTTAGGCCTGCCAATTATTCTTTTGTCCTCCACCTGTCCAGTTTCTTCACATTTTTAAGTACACCCTGCCCTCATGCTAAGATATCCCAAGGTTTTGGCTAATAGCTCTTTGGAAATCACCTTGTTGGTGCAAAAATATACAATTTTATGCCATTTGCGCTGATGCATCTCTGGTTCATCCCTTGATTTAGGTGTCTTTTTTATCCTTGAATGCTTCATAGATCATAGTTAAGTGGCTTAAACCTTTGCCAGATTCCTCGGCAAAAGGAAGGCATTTTATCTGACGAACTCATGAGTTAGCCCTCCTCCTTGAACTCTTTTCCTCTGCACGATCCTCAATAAGTGGAGCCAGAAAGTGAAACATCAAGTTCATCTGTATGTCTTTGCTGAATTGAGTTATGAAAGTGCGTTTTAATCCAAATCATGATGTTTCCCGAAATCATAGTTTTTGAAGCAAAACGTTATTTATATAACACCTTTAATTTAATTGAGCGTGGCTAAAAAATGCCCATAAATATTACATAAGTTAAAAACCATTCAGAAAAATAGACTGATAATAAAAAGGCAATAAAAATGCAAATTTGGAAGTTGACTCAAAACATTTTAAAAACTAAGAGTCCACATTTAATTAAAAAAGTTAGCACATAAGTTCAAACCAAAAACACATAATTGAAATAAAATAATTAAGAAAAAGAAAAGATCAATAAAAATAGATATAAAAATAAATAATAAAACCCATGTATTAAACTCATAAAAAGGGAGAAAAATTCTGTTGTTTTACCAGCAGATTAAACTAATGACAGGCTCAGCTCAACTAGAAGCAAAATGAAAGTGTAAAAGTTGTGGTGCCCGCCTTCCTGCTTATGTGGAATTTAATTGGTTGTTCATGTCCAATTGGGAGAAATTGTCTTCTGTTGCACTACCGTGCACACTGGAATATTACACCTGATATGTTAAAATATGGCTTGAAGAGGGGACTTCAGGCTGCTCTGTTTGCCCAGGTGTCAATCTTTTCCTGTACCCAACTAAGTAGTTTTTCATTCCGTCAGGTTCCCGGGTTTAAAGCACAGGCCCAGTGCAGGACTAGTGCTTCCCCAGCCCTCCGTTTAAAGGGTCCGGTCTCCTGGTCTGATGAGTATTACTCAGCCAGATTTCCCGGAGTACATTTAAGCTGGGAATAGGGGATT